>CM042245.1:42146133-42396133 GCA_023566225.1 Romanogobio albipinnatus
AAATGTAAATATATTGAAATTATTGAAAGTGATTTTTTTTTTATATGGTATAATGATAGACATAGGGACTGCATTTACTACTTTAAAACTGTTTCTCAAGTAAAGTACTACAGATTATCACCAAAAGTTAGACAGTGCTTTAAGTTTATAGTTAAGATTTAATTCTAATTCTACAATTGAATTGAAATTCTACAAACAAACAAAAAAGTCTTTAGCAATTTTCTTCCTTGAAACTACAATCTACACTATATTGCCAAATGTTTTGGGACGCCTGCCTTTACATGCACATGAACTTTAATGGCATCCCATTTTTAATCCATAGGGTTTAATATGGAGTTGGCCCACCCTTTGCAGCTATAACAGCTTAAACTCTTCTGGAAAGGCTTTCCACAATAACCTAGAAATCTAGACGCACCCTAGCGGCAGAACATTTATTTTGCGCGAGTGTAGTCTAGCAACTCTCGGTAGACCTGAGAGCTGGAAAAACCAAACTCTGGTCAGGCCAATCACAGCGTGTGTAGAGTCGGTGGGCGGGCTTAACGTAATGACGGCACATCACGGCAGAGTTGCGGAGTTTCTGCATGCTACTCGTAAACAAAGCTGACGAAAAGCGGTCTTTTGAATCGGCTTTGGCCGAGACTCTGGAAGACTTGGAGTTAAGCTTTTCTTTGAGTAAAGAACAAAGAACGGCACTGAACTCATTCTTAAGAAAGGAAGATATGTTCGAAGTTTTGCCGACCGGATATGGCGAAATTCTATCAACTAACGTTAGCTCGGCTTCACCTTCTTTTTCGCTCTGGTTGGTTGTGGCGCTCATGGCGCTATCCAATTGTATGCAGAGGGAATTTGAAAGACAACCGTTTATCCCGCCCCTCGGATTGAGCCCTGTCAATGGTGAGTTTCCAGTCCTAACATCTTGATGTGGGTGTGGCTTTTCAGGCTATTTCTACCAGAAAGACTCAGAGATAGGATGATGAATGAAGCATACATTTATTAACAGCCCAGCAAGCATAATAAAGTTTTGGCATAGGCCCCGTCCATAGTTAGTAATCCGAGGGTAGCGGATCAGCATATCCCTGCCTGAAGATGAAGGCAGGGGCGCAGCCGACCCCCCTTTAGAGGTATGGACGGAACCATCCTGGTGGTGGTGGGGAGGGTGGAGGTTGTTGTCGCATCGGCATCTGCGAACTCAAACATGTGTAAGTACAACCTTTATACAGAAAATATGAAGACGTGATTGGATAGAGATGAAATTAACAAGTGACGAAGTGATTAAGTCTTCCTGGCAGAACTTAAGCTGAAGCTTCCATTTCCACAAGGTTTAGTAGTGTATTTATGGGAATTTTTGACCATTCTTCTACAAGCGCATTTGTGAGGTCAGGCACTGATGTTGGACGAGAAGGCCTGGCTTGCAGTCTCCGCTCTAATTCACCCCAAAGGTGTTCTGTCAGGTTGAGGTCAGGACTCTGTGCAGGCCAGTCAAGTTCCTCCTCACCAAACTCGCTCATCCATGTCTTTATGGACCTTGCTTTGTGCACTGGTGCGCAGTCATGTTGGAACAGGAAAGGGCCATCTCCAGACTGTTAAGTTGGGAGCATGAAATTGTCCAAAATGTCTTAGTGTGCGGAAGCATTAAGAGTTCCTTTCACTGGAACTATGGGGCCACACTAAAAGATTTTTAAACTCTTATAAGATTTTCAGAATGTGAGAGACCACAAACATGACAATGAGAAATCATAGATCTATCTATCTATCATCTATCTATCTATCTATCTATCTATCTATCTATCTATCTATCTATCTATCTATCTATCTATCTATCTATCTGTCTGTCTGTCTGTCTGTCTGTCTGTCTGTCTGTCTATCTAATGTGAAGCTTGGTTCAGAATTTTGTGCGTGAACTTGAAAATGTATACTGTTTATTCCAACAAGCTCTGGACTCTCTTGAAAGCGCATTTTCTCCATAAAACAAAATAGCAAATATTGTTCAGCAGTTAGTTAAACGTCAAACGCGCGTACGTGCGTCATAACTTGTGTTTACTTTTTCCCCCTCTGTTTTTTTTGTTTTGTTTTTAATAAAGGCCTACTGACTGACGTCGGGAAAAAAACATACAATAAAATAAGCTATTTGTTTCACAGAAGTAGGCTATTAGATGGACTGAAAGATGAATAGCAGTTGTCTATGGGTCCGTGTGCACGTGTCATCCAGGTCGTCCAGAGTTCGCGCGCAGCGGCCAAAATATTTCGCCTTGATGCCTATATGGACTTCAGACACGAGATCACAATGTGCACATGCAGATTTTTTTAGACTTCACTAAACGCTAGAGGAAGAGACCGAGCAACAAGTGTCGACCTCCAGGCGCTCTTACCTAAAAGAGAACCAGATCAGCTCCCCATTGCATTTCTTTTGCATTTTCACATCCAGTTACCGGATAAAAAAACTATTTATAAGAGTTTGTGAGATGCGACTGTCCAGATCTTTGTCAATAACCTCATTAAGTGGACTTCCACAATGGGAAGAGGAGAGTCTACCTGTGGAAGATCTCCTGCTATTTGAGGTCGCGTGGGAAGTAACTAATAAGGGTAAGAACCTACGATATTGTTTGTAATATTTTCACTGTGCACTTTTTTTGTAATTTTGAGCAATTTTGTCAAATTATGCTAAATGTATGGACAAAATATTTGTATGGTTCTTCATATGCCAGGTAGGTTATGAGATTACTCTTTTCCATGCAAATATGTAGGCCATTTTATTACATTTCATTTTATGGTCCCCTTAACAATTCTGTGGACTATATGTGTGACAGTACACCTACATGTCAACTAACTCTCATTAGAGTATTTGTAGACTATTTAGGATTAGTAGAAAAAGTTGGCATGCACTTATACTCAGTTGAATGTCTATTGTGTGAGAATCAAAATAAAGTGTTGGCAGATATTGAGCAGATACTCTACTATAGGCCTAATGAGAGTTAGTTAGTTGACATGTCTAGTTGCAAAGCTACTTATAGTCAACAGAATGTCTAAAGGGGACTATCAAAATAAAGTGTTACTCCATAAATAATGATATCTAATGTAATTTGTTCATGATGATGGTTCAGAAGGGAAAAAACAAAACAAACTTACAATTTACCTGTGACACATGTCCATAGACCACAAATTAAAACCGTTTCTAAAATTCAACTAGGCCACAAGTACTCAAAGCTGAAGAATAACCTCATAGCCTCACTTTACAATGGTCAAAATCTTGTTTTGCTTTATCTAATTACCAAGCACACATGCTTTTTAAAATTTATTGCAAGCTTGGCAAGAAAGTAGTTGTGTGTTTGGCCCCTGAAAGTGCACACATTTGACCTCAAGACTGTTCGCCCCATTATCAGAAGACATGAAAATAGTTCAACAAGGCAGAGCTGCCATTTAGTAAATGCATGCGTGCAGCAACCATACACTCTTGTATCAGTGTAGCTGGTTAAACATTAAGCTCCAGATCAATAACCAGATTTTGAGACCTAATTCTGTTTTGTATGGATCCTTTTAGAACAGGGAGTTTCAATGTTTTAAATCCAAATATGATCATTCTCATGCGAGGGACACCATCCTGAATTTATAAATGATCCCTTTAAGTTTTATTTTGAACACTGTTCTTATTTGGTTAATTTTCTCATTCATAAATGTTTTAATCCCTACACAACTGTGTGTCTATCTCCAGTGGGGGGTATATATACTGTTATTCAGACTAAAGCAAAGATCACAGTGGATGAATGGGGCGAGAACTACTTTATGATGGGACCCTACTATGAACACAACTTCAAGACCCAGGTGGAGAAATGTGAACCTCCAAGCCAAGCCATCAAAGCCGCCATGGATTCCTTGACTAACAATGGTTGTCAGGTATTGCATATACAGTTAGTTTAGTTACAAAAAGCTGTTCTAGCGTCAACACACCTGCATATCATTATCAGATGATAGTATTAAAGTAGACAGGAAATAAAGCGGCTTTTAAATGTATTCAACAGCGTATCTTTGGCAAAAAGATTTGTGGCTATGTTCATTTTCTGTGTCTCATTCTGACCAGAAGATGATGCTAGAGGATCCCTGTAAGGGGATGTTTTGAGTGAAACAGCACCAGCAAAGGCACTGTGAAATTATTTTAGTGTATTTTATTTAATACATTCTTTTGTTTCAGGCCCTGAATGTGTGTGTGTGTGTGTGTGTGTGTGTGTTACGCACGTTATATATATGGTTAGGCTAAAATGACTATATATATATCAATATATATAATACAAAAAAAACATGAACATAAAAAAATGTCTTCCTCTATATGCAGGTTCACTTTGGTCGCTGGTTGATTGAGGGTAGTCCATACGTCATCCTCTTTGATATTGGGGCAGCTGCCTGGAACCTGGACCGCTGGAAGGGGGATCTGTGGAACGCATGCAGCATCGGGCTGCCCTATCACGACAGAGAGGCCAACGACTCGCTCATCTTTGGTTCTCTTGTGGCCTGGTTCTTCAAGGAGGTAAACTTTATACTAAAAACCATCCTGTGTCCTTGCCTGGATTTTTAGCTGTAGTTTTCCAGTCTATCCGAGCTGGAATGTGAATCAATTCAGTGCGTAAACTTTTCAAGGTTTGATGTAGACATTGGGATTAATCTGCTGATGATATTAAACCTGTCTGTCTCCTTTTGCAGTTAACAGACCAACTTCAGGACACGCCCAACGTAATCGCTCATTTCCACGAATGGCAGGCTGGGACAGGACTTGTACTGAGCCGCTCCCGCCAGATTCCCTTGGCAACCATTTTTACCACGCACGCCACCCTACTGGGGCGGTACTTGTGCGCTGGTAATGCAGACTTCTACAACAATCTGGACAAGGTGAGGATATGTTTCACACAGTACAGCAGTGGTTCTCAACCTTTTTGACTCGAAGGCCCTTCACTGTCCAACACATTATTCGAAAGCCCCCTACATAATATAATATTGCATTATAATATATATGCATGTCGATATACACTACTGGTCAAAAGTTTGGAATAATTAATCAGCATATTAGAATGATTTCTGAAGGATCATGTGACACTGAAGACTGGAGTAGTGATGCTGAAAATTCAGCTTTGCCATCACAGGAATAAATAACATGTTAAAATATAATAGTTATTTTAAATTGTAATAATATTTCACAATATATTTTTACTGTATTTTCGTTTTTTTTTTTTTTCAAATGCAGCCTTGGTGAGCATAAGAAATGTCTTTCAAAAACATTCTTAAGTATATAAAAAAAAAAAGCTTAATTATTCCAAACATTTGTCCCATAGTGTAGAAATTCAAATTAACAATTTTTTAAACAATAATTATTGACTATATATATATATATATATATATATATATATATATATATATATATATATATATATATATATATATATATATATATATATATAATATTTTTTTTTTTTTTTTTTTTTTTTTTTTTATATTTTTAGCATATTAAGTTAGATAACTATAAAATAATATTCATAATAGTATTGTTAATAAACAATGTTAATATATTTATAATAATGATTAGATTTTATATTATATTGTCACATTGCTAATAACATATCCACCAGGTATGGATTAAGGTCTACTCAGGCCCTGGCTCAGTAATTTCTAGAGATTCAAGTAGATTTATTGGCATGGTAAAAAGGCTTTACATTGCCAAGGCATTGACAGGGCTCTAATCCAATTGTGTTGAGCTTTGTCAAATTTACATGCAACAATGCGCAGTGAATAAGGCAGTGATTGACATCTCTAATCTAATGCCGTTGGGCATTGTCAGATTGACAGTTCCTGTTCCTGACAAGCGTCAGTTTAGAAAAGGAGCATTGGTGACCGGTGTTGTGCTGAATTCTGACCCCCGGCAGATTATTACCCCCTTGAGTCTCCAGTATAGGTAGGTTTATGGTTAGGTGTTGGGTTGGGGTTAGGATTAGGCAAAATTCGGTGTGTTGTGAGTTTACAGTATAGACTGTAAAAAAATATGGACATAGTGTCCGTGACGTCACCCATAGGATTCTTCTGAAGAGCAGTTTTGAAGCGTTTAGTAGGGACGAGCTGGCCGTTGCCATCTTGGCAGCGTGTCACCGCACGTCACTCCCGGATAACAGAAAATGGGCAAAGAGGCGGGACGTGGGTGGAGCTGAGGTGACGCAATAGGCTTGTTTGAGATGAGCAAAATCTGCGCAGAACCGATCACCGGTGATCAGCGCGAGATGCATGCCGGTTAGAAAAGTGTCCGAGGGCGGTCCGCCTTGCTCTGATGTCATGCCGACGTATGTCAAAAAACTCTCGCGAGCGAAAGGCGGATGTGTCGGATTCTGCAGTTGAGCGCAGCTGCTCTCCACCGACTGCGCGGAGCAAAAGCATGATGGGAAACGACTTGCTGACGACACAGCTTAATGCTTATTGGTTTAAACAACCTTGATGTATGGTTCTTTTTTAAAATGTTTGATTTTAAAACTCTGATATCATATGGGGTTATTCCCAAACTCTCTAACAAAGGCGATCTCTCTGTGGGTTATGTGATTGTTGTCATATTTATAAAATATATATATATATAAACGTGTATGTAGGCCTAATTAAAGTAAAAATGATTGATAAACACGTCTTTAGAATGGAAATAAATAACAAAAACTTTGGGTGTCTTGTTCATAATATTTATTTTCATATAAAAGTAACATAAGTTAAATTACATCCAGTTTATCAGCAACAAAGCGCACGAGTGTGAATCCCGCGATATCCGTCTTTGATCTCGCAGGTGTCTGATCCACTACGAGAAGAGAGAACTGTCCGGCTTGCCTGCACTTTTTTCACTCCTCCCCTCACTGCAGCCGCCTAGTCTCGGCTGAACTGCAGGCGAGGCGAGGCGCATCTCAAACAAGCCTAATGACTAACAGACAGCAGATAAATGGCTATCCATCTGTCACTCAAAGAGGTCACAACCTTAATTATACAGAACTTTAATGCTTTATATAATGTAAACGAAAAATTCACCCCCTCACAGTTGTCATGAAGGGAAAAATTAGTCGTATAGACCAAAAATATCTGTCGGAAGAACGAACACTAAACATTGGCTTTACTATAGTATCCATATCAAACACAGAACCATATTTATCATGCCTGTAGATAAACAATACATAAAAGCTCTAATCAAAGAATAATTTACACTAATGCCAAGTTCGCTGTTGAGATTTTAAAAAAAGTTTGTAACGTTAGGAGTTTGTCGGATAACGTTAAGTATGAATGAGCATTTAACAAACTGGTTTGCAGAGCCAAACAGCGTTGTCATTTGTTTACTTCCTTGCTACAACGTACAATTAGCAATACGAACTATTACAGGAAAACACATAGACGGAAAATAAATCATACTTACAGGTTGTGGCCCGTAAACAGCTTCTGTTTTTAAATCCATCTTTCAGGACAAGCCGTTGTGCGAATCCTTCATTGAACTTGCGAAGATTGTGGAAGCTTTCCTCCGTCAAATGTGCAGCGGGAGCCGCGCGCGCCTGTCGTGCATTCACACACTTGCAGCATTTGTCTCGCGCAGCTGAACCGCGGCTCATGTATTGCAAATACAGACGAATATTGTCCATTATGTCACATTTTCTGGTGTTCTCCTCCGACCCCTGTCTGTCTTGTGCTTTGATTTATGATGGGCAGTATATATCTGCTGCAAATGTGACCTGTTCCCCTCTGTCTTATACACAAATGCATATAACATGTTGTATGTTAAACGCACTGCAACACACCCCCATCCCTAGGAAGGCTGAACAAAGTGGGCAACAACATTGCGGCAACAACACTCCAGCCTACTAACTATACCACAACAACGCTTCCCTGCGGCGATACAAAATGGCCTCGCCCCCCCTTATTTAATATTCTCGGAGGAGGGGTTTATGTAAATATTGGGGCTGGTGATGTGAGCAACCCTGGAGGAATGTCTAGTAGTCCCTACCGTCTGTTTGCTGTAGTCCTTAGAAATTGATTTCTTTAAAAGCAAATATGTCCCTTTGCTTTAAACTTTGAATGTTGTAACTTTGCAGATGTTGTTTATGCTCAAACAGCAACATTACACACTAGCTAAAGTTAGAAAAGTGAAATCGTGGTTTACCACCCCTTTAAGTCACTTCCGTAATGGCTTCAAGAGAAACTGCGGGAGGTTGCCGCTTGGTTTATCAGCTTAAACTGACACAGGGAGGTGTGATGTAACGTTAATTTGTCATGCCGTGCCTATTTTACAACATCCATACAGTAATGTATGCATTCTTGCTGAATATAAGTGTTAATTTCTTTCAAAAGAAAATCTTACTAACCCTGAACTTTTGACCGGTAGTGTGTATATTCTGTACCTGTACCCCACAGAAATCAATCAAGTTAGTTGGTGTAGTAGCGAACACTTATTAGAGGTGGAACTGAGCAAGTGAGATTCAGTGATAATTGGGCCTGGTGTAGTGAGCATAAAGGTCATCATGCCTGAAGGTTGTAGGGGTTGACAGAAGAATAATTGACAGCATCTTATGATTTACCGACTGATGCTTTTGCCTATTGGCCCCAGAGAGACTTCCTTCACCTTCTGATGGGGGGAAGCTCTGAATTAAAAAAAATTATAATATGGCATTGGTTTTTTTAATGAAAAAATGGTTGATTCAGACTCCTTATTCTAACTACATCAGGATTGTGACTAAAAGTTTTTTTATTATGAAAATAATATCTGTAAATTCTCAATTTAGTTGAGTTTGCAAAAACTGTTAATTTAATCTCATTTTATTTTCTATTTCATGCAGTTCAACGTAGACCAAGAGGCAGGAGAGAGGCAAATCTACCATCGATACTGTTTGGAGAGGGCTGCTGTACACTGCGCACATGTCTTCACTACCGTGTCCCAGATTACAGCTGTGGAAGCCAGTCATATGCTCCATAGACAGCCAGGTATTACAAAGCCCCTCGTCTGCTTCTGAATACATGATGTTGAAAATGCCATATTTGAATGCACGGCCCTTGCAGATGTCGTCACCCCAAACGGCCTGAATATTAGGAAGTTCTCAGCCATGCATGAGTTCCAGAACCTGCACTCCATGAACAAATCCAAGATCCAGGAGTTTGTAAGAGGTCACTTCTATGGGTTAGTGTTTTCATGTTTTATGGGGATATTCCATGGACATAATGATTCTTATACTGTACAAACTATATATTCTATTCCTTAACCCTACCCCTAAACCTACCCATCACAGAAAACGTTCTGCATTTTTACATTTTCAAAAAACATCACTTAGTACACCAAACTGTTTTCCTCCACAATCACAAGGAAAACACACATGTAAA
Organism: Romanogobio albipinnatus; assembly: GCA_023566225.1. NCBI lineage: Eukaryota > Metazoa > Chordata > Actinopteri > Cypriniformes > Gobionidae > Romanogobio > Romanogobio albipinnatus. The sequence goes on from CM042245.1 coordinate 42,155,497, forward strand.
ATAAAATATTACTTTTTAAAATGTAAAATATCACTTTTTTAAATGTCTCTTTTCATTGGCAGCCATCTGGACTTCAATCTGGAAAAGACCCTGTTCTTTTTCATCGCAGGACGATATGAGTTTTCTAATAAAGGAGCAGACCTGTTCCTCGAATCTCTGTCCAGATTAAACTACTTGCTAAGGGTATGAACAGTCACTTCTGTACCACTTACCACTTATAGTTTCTGTCAGGACCACTATTGTCAAAGATGATTGATGGACTATTAGCATACAGTTTGGATTGGTGCGGTATGGTTCAGTTCTGGGCAAGAACTCCCTGCGCATCCATGCAGCCTAGCATGGATAAGAGCAGGGAGAGCAGTAATAACCCCCCTTAGGATAAAGAGAACAGAACCAACATAATGTATTGCAGATATCATTAATAAATCGATATTAAATGTACAAAATAAGTCAGGAATTTAGTCTGATTCAAGGGGAATCAGAATACCAAATCCTGACTGGACGAGAGTAGGAGCTGGGGATGGAGGAGGGTAAATGAGCTCTGGAGAAACGCGATAGCTGCTGATAATACTGGAGGAGCTTATATATGTATGCTGTGATAATGTCATATTCCTATAGGTAGACGTGATCAGCTGACAGTCCGCTGATGCGAGCTTGACTAACGTGACCTGCCAGAACTGACGCTATGCTTGATTTCTTAATAAAAAATATTATTTGATCTATTTTAAGCATACAGTCAAAGCAAAAGATGTTCATTGTTGATTGCATGTTTGTTTTATGGCTATCAGGTTCATAAGAGTGATGTTACAGTGGTTGTGTTCTTTATCATGCCTGCCAAAACCAACAACTTCAATGTGGAGTCTCTTAAAGGACAGGCTGTACGCAAGCAAATGTGGTGCGTAACTGCTCGAGTATATAGCCTTTGCCATTAACTCTTTCCCTGCCAAACACGGAATTGTCCGTTATTTGTGAGAAAACGCTTCCCTGCCAAACATGGTAATTTTCTGTGTTTTCACTGTTATATGCTAGGGGGCGCTATTACGCATCTTCTGAATGAGTACAAAATCTCCTGATCAAAACACAGGTGAGGAAGATGCAAAAACAAGCGATCGTATGTAAGCAGATGCATATGTAAAATAACGTGATCATCAACATTAAACATCATATAATAAATCATAACTGCCTAATGTTACTGAATGAAATGTTGACCCAGGACGAGCTCGAGGACTGTGCAAGCATTAGGGGTGTTGATGGACTCGATCTACTCCATCTGTGTTTGATCATCGTTCTGAATCTGATCTGAATGTAGTCTTTGACAAAAATGTGATTTTCTCAGCTTTTTTTTTTCAAGATGTTGCTTTTTTTATTAAACTTACCCATATTGAAGTTTTTTTGTTTAAAAGCAGAGGGTCTGCTCTTTCTTTTGATATATTGCGCAATCAGATATTCATACAACAAAATATTCTATGGGCCATTACATTTTTGTGAAAATGATCAAAAACCCTGGCTGTGGCTGGCAACTTTTTTTTAAAATGCTGGCGGGGAAAGAGTTAATAATTTTTAACACACACACACACACACACACACACACACACACACACACACACACACACACACACACACACACACACACACACCCACACCCTTTATTCTTACTACTGTGTGCCGTTACCTGGGTGATCCACAATTGTATTTTTGTTTTGTGATGGTTGCTCTTGAGTCCCTTGTTTGTCCCGAGCAGTTAAACTACCGAATGTTCTTCAGAAAAATCCTTCAGGCCCTGCAAATTCTTCAGTTTTACAGCATCTTTTGAATATTTATTTTAACCCTCTCCAGCAGTGATGGTATAATTTTGAGATCCATCTTTTCTCACTGAGGACAATTGAGGGACTCAAACACAACTATTAACACAATGGGAAACATGTATGTATCTTCTGTTGCTTCCGAAGGGCAGTACTAAATGAAAACAATATACAGTGAGGAAAATAAGTATTTGAACACCCTGCTATTTTGCAAGTTCTCCCACTTAGAAATCATGGAGGGGTCTGAAATTGTCCCTCAAAGACCTGTTAGTGTGCCTTTAAAATGTCCACCTCCACTCCATTTATTATCCTAAATTAGATGCACCTGTTTGAGGTCGTTAGCTGCATAAAGACACCTATCCACCCCATACAATCAGTAAGAAACCTACTACTAACATGGCCAAGACCAAAGAGCAGTCCAAAAACACTAGAGACAAAATTGTACACCTCCACAAGGCTGGAAAGTGCTACAGGGAAATTGCCAACCAGCTTGGTGAAAAAAGGTCCACTGTTGGAGCAATCATTAGAAAATGGAAGAAGCGAAACATGACTGTCAATCTCCCTCGGACTTGGGCTCCATGCAAGATCTCACCTCGTGGGGTCTCAATGATCCTAAGAAAGGTGAGAAATCAGCCCAGAACTACACGGGAAGAGCTGGTCAATGACCTGAAAAGAGCTGGGACCACCATTTCCAAGGTTACTGTTGGTAATGCACCAAGACGTCATGGTTTGAAATCATGCATGGCACGGAAGGTTCCCCTGCTTAAACCAGCCCATGTCAAGGCCCGTCTTAAGTTTGCCAATGACCATTTGGATAATCCAGAGGAATTATGGGAGAAAGTCATGTGGTCAGATGAGACCAAAATATAACTTTTTGGTCATAATTCCACTAAACGTGTTTGGAGGAAGAAGAATGATGAATACCATCCCAAGAACACCATCCCTACTGTGAAGCATGGGGGTGCTGACATCATGCTTTGGGGGTGTTTTTCTGCACATGGGACAGGGCGACTGCACTGTATTAAGGAGAGGATGACCGGGGCCATGTATTGCGAGATTTTGGGGAACAACCTCCTTCCCTCAGTTAGAGCATTGAAGATGGGTCGAGGCTGGGTCTTCCAACATGACAATGACCCGAAGCACACAGCCAGGATAACCAAGGAGTGGCTCTGTAAGAAGCATATCAAGGTTCTGGCGTGGCCTAGTCAGTCTCCAGACCTAAACCCAATAGAGAATCTTTGGAGGGAGCTCAAACTCCGTGTTTCTCAGCGACAGGCCAGAAACCTGACTGATCTAGAGAAGATCTGTGTGGAGGAGTGGGCCAAAATCCCTCCTGCAGTGTGTGCAAACCTGGTGAAAAACTACAGGAAACGTTTGACCTCTGTAATTGCAAACAAAGGCTACTGTACCAAATATTAACATTGATTTTCTCAGGTGTTCAAATACTTATTTGCAGCTGTATCATACAAATAAATAGTTAAAAAAATAATATATTGTGTTTTCTGGATTATTTTTTTTTTAGATTATGTCTCTCACAGTGGATATGCACCTACGATGACAATTTCAGACCCCTCCATGATTTCCAAGTGGGAGAACTTGCAAAATAGCAGGGTGTTCTAATACGCATTTTCCTCACTCTCTCTATATATATAATTATTTAAACAAAATTTGGACATCTTCAACCTGTTCAAAAGCCCCCCCAGTGAAAACTATACATTTTATTCATTTATAACATTATTATTTATACAATGTTTTTAAATATCATTATTATTCATACATTTAATGTCAAATGAATAACATTGTTTTCCTTATAAAGTTGCCAGGTGACGCTTTACAATAAGGTTACATTTGTTAACATTAGTAACTGCATTAGTTAACATAAACTTACAGTGGAAAAATGTATTTATTAAATCAATTTACTACTACATTATTAAAAAGTTGTATCTGTTAATATTATTTAATGGACCTGAGCTAACATTAAATAACAATGAATAGTTACTAACACAATTAACAAAGATGAATAAATACTGTAACAAATGCATTGCTCATTGGTATATGATGTTAATGCATTAACCATTTTTTTTATTTTACTAATGTGTAGAGAGTTAAATTTAGATCTTGCTAGTCTTTATTTCTCGTAGCTCATAACACTAGTAGAGTAGAGCCCTGATGCTGGATCAGATTTCCCACTAGCTATACTAATCATATTTATTAAGCAATAAAAAAGGAAATGGCTCTTCTTTTCAGATGGCTTTAGTGTGCAAGACTTCTTCAATATATCTTTCATCTGTCTCTCAGGGACACAGCTCATTCGGTGAAGGAGAAGTTTGGCAAAAAGCTTTACGAGAGCTTGTTAAGGTTGGTGATTTCCACTCTCTGTAAACCCTCCGTCAATCCTGACAAGGCTCAAAATTAATGTGACCGTAGATGTTGTCAGTATGTGATAATGAATGAAGTATGAACATCTGATGTTATAAACTGGAGTGGCTGCGTAACCTTCAAGTGTTGATATTTCACAGTTTTTACGAAGTGTTGATGAGAGTACACTGCACTTCCTCTGGGAGTTGTCAGATTATAGGATATTTATAATGACATTTTGTGATGTCAATAGGTCATTTCCCATGTGTGATCATGGAGCAAGATAGTGTGTGTGTGTTTGTAGGATCTCATCTAATGAAGCTCTCCTGTGTTCACAGGGGTGAGATCCCAGACATGAGCAACATCCTGGACAGAGATGATTTCACAATCATGAAGAGGGCCATTTATGCAACACAGGTCAGACGAAAAAAAAAAAAGCGTACATCACAAGAAACCAAATTGAAAAATAACTAAATTAATCCTTTAACCATTTTACTGTGCTTTCAAGGTATCAGTGTATGATATTACTAAAACATTCTGGTTAGGGGTTTTTAATTATGGTTTAACGCTCACTCTTTATATAGTGAATATGGATGGATTTATATTATTTATAGATATTGATTATAATTATTATATAGTTTTTAAAGTTGATTAATATAATTGATATTAATAGAATTATGTATTAAAAAGAAGAATGAAATATGAAATGAAAAGAAAAGAAATAAATATGATTTGTCTTTAATTATGGTTCAATGCTCACTCTGTATATAGTCAACACAGTATATTTTATCGATTTATCAAATCGATTAATCACATATATATATATATATATATATATATATATATATATATATATATATATATATATATATATATATATATATATATATATATATATATACATATATATATATACATATACAGGGAGTGCAGAATTATTAGGCAAGTTGTATTTTTGAGGATTAATTTTACAACATTAATAATTAAACAACAACCATGTTGTCAATGAACACAAAACTCGTTAATATCAAAGCTGAATATTTTTGGAAGTGGTTTTTAGTTTTAGCTATTTTAGGGGGATATCTGTGTGCAGGTGACTATTACTGTGCATAATTATTAGGCAACTTAACAAAAAACAAATTTAAACCCATTTCAATTATTTATTTTTACCAGTGAAACCAATATAACATCTCAACATTCACAAATATACATTTCTGACATTCAAAAACCAAACAAAAACAAATCAGTGACCAATATAGCCACCTTTCTTTGCAAGGACACTCAAAAGCCTGCCATCCATGGATTCTGTCAGTGTTTTGATCTGTTCACCATCAACATTGCGTGCAGCAGCAACCACAGCCTCCCAGACACTGTTCAGAGAGGTGTACTGTTTTCCCTCCTTGTAAATCGCACATTTGATGATGGACCACAGGTTCTCAATGGGGTTCAGATCAGGTGAACAAGGAGGCCATATCATTAGATTTTCTTCTTTTATACCCTTTCTTGCCAGCCACGCTGTGGAGTACTTGGACGCGTGTGATGGAGCATTGTCCTGCATGAAAATCAAGTTTTTCTTGAAGGATGCAGACTTCTTCCTGTACCACTGCTTGAAGAAGGTGTCTTCCAGAAACTGGCAGTAGGACTGGGAGTTGAGCTTGACTCCATCCTCAACCCGAAAAGGCCCCACAAGCTCATCTTTGATGATACCAGCCCAAACCAGTACTCCACCTCCACCTTGCTGGCGTCTGAGTCGGACTGGAGCTCTCTGCCCTTTACCAATCCAGCCACGGGCCCATCCATCTGGCCCATCAAGACTCACTCTCATTTCATCAGTCCATAAAACCTTAGAAAAATCAGTCTTGAGATATTTCTTGGCCCAGTCTTGACGTTTCAGCTTCAGTGGTGGTCGACTTTCTGCCTTTCTTACCTTGGCCATGTCTCTGAGTATTGCACACCTTGTGCTTTTGGGCACTCCAGTGATGTTGCAGCTCTGAAATATGGCCAAACTGGTGGCAAGTGGCATCTTGGCAGCTGCACGCTTGACTTTTCTCAGTTCACGGGCAGTTATTTTGCGCCTTGGTTTTTCCACACGCTTCTTGCGACCCTGTTGACTATTTTGAATGAAACGCTTGATTGTTCGATGATCACGCTTCAGAAGCTTGGCTATTTTAAGACTGCTGCATCCCTCTGCAATATATCTCACTATTTTTGACTTTTCTGAGCCTGTCAAGTCCTTCTTTTGACCCATTTTGCCAAAGGAAAGGAAGTTGCCTAATAATTATGCACACCTGATATAGGGTGTTGATGTCATTAGACCACACCCCTTCTCATTACAGAGATGCACATCACCTAATATGCTTAATTGGTAGTAGGCTTTCCAGCCTATACAGCTTGGAGTAAGACAACATGCATAACGAGGATGATGTGGTCAAAATACTCATTTGCCTAATAATTCTGCACTCCCTGTATATATATATAATATATATATTTATAATATACAGTATATAAATACAAATATTTCTTAAATATATACGTGTGTGTGTGTGTGTGTGTGTGTGTGTGTGTGTGTGTGTGTGTGTGTGTGTGTGTGTGTGTGTGTGTGTGTGTGTGTGTGTATCGCAATGGCTAAATATAGGAAGACAAATCATATTTCTGTTTTTTCCCCCATTTCATATTTCTTGCATTTTCAATACACAATTCTATTAGATCTAGATTTTCTGACTTTAAAAACTATATACAAATTATAATAGATATACTATAAAATATATTGATTTATAGATATACTAAAAAAATGTTAATATATATATCTTCCTATATGTAGCCATTTTTACAGATTTAAAACTACATTTAAAAGCTACTTCTACATACTTAAACTGTTCAAAGACTTTTTTTTAAATACAATTAAAAAAATACATAAATATATAAAAAAATGTATGTTGCATTTATTTATTTGATAAGCAGCCTTGCAACAAGGATAATATACAGTCAGCTGGTCATTATCACAAAATAAACTCTTTCAGGATGATACTCTACATTACTCTTAACACTATCAAGTTTTAATTTAATGTATTGTGTAAAAATCTAATCTAATTAATATTTCCTTCTTTTGAGGACAAGCTATAATATGGGTCTAAAGATGGACGTCTCTAAACTAATGAGTAAATGTTTTCAGAAGGGTTTTCATTCATTCTCTCCTGCATCCGGTGTGTATGAATGGGCTCTAATCAAAGGTCAGGCAGAGGTTATAGTGAATATCGACATACTAAGCCTCTGTAAATCTGTGGAGGAATCCCCTGCATCATTCTACTGGATTACTGGCGGAGCGGTTGTGTTACAGAGCTCAGTGACGTATTTAACCTGACTGTCTGCGGTCGATAGATTGAATGTGTTACTGAGATTTATTCTGCAGCTTCTTAATGGCAGTGTTATGAGCAGAACGTCAATATACAGCCACTCCGGTTAGATTTATTTGGGTATCAATATTTCGGGGAGCTACTGAAGGAAAGATATTGATCTGTAAGTGTAGCTGTTTGTTTATAAAGAAGTAATGAGAGTAAAAAATGAGCCTAATGTTTCTGGAGAGTTAAAGTCCATTCACTCTTTTCCTATAAGTGACTCAGTCTCTGGAATTTAATAACAAGAATGATGTATATTAGAAACCATTAAAATGGTGCAGGTAAAAACAGTAGAGGCAGCCAATTTTGATTTTTTTTATCTTAAATGGAGTTTCTAAACTTTGATCCTCATGATTTTTATCAAGACTGCTTATGGAACGCTGATTTTATTTATTTGTTTACCTTTCATACACTTCCATTGACAAATACACTCACCCACAGTTACGTTCATGTCTTTGTCCTTCATAGAGACACTCTCTCCCTCCAGTAACGACTCACAACATGCTGGATGACTCCACAGACCCCATCCTGAGCAACATCCGCCGAATCGGCCTCTTCAATGGACGCAATGACAGAGTGAAGGTATGCAGTTCACTGTTTCTGAACCCAGTAGATTTTTAAGTCTTGCATGGCAGAATTCATATATAAAAAAAAAGTAACATGTTTGCAAGCGTAAAAGCACATCTGTATCACCGCATTCTTCAGTTTTATCTACTGACCCCAGGTCATACTTATAGTTAAGCTCTGAATGTCCATGTAGAAGGCCAGGTTGTCTTGAGTTCATATTAAGTGCATCACATGATGCATTAAAGACGTGTTGTATTGATTGATTGTGGTAAATCTTTATAAAAATGTGTGTATGAATGGTCTCAATGTATTAATTGTCAGATTGTCTTCCATCCGGAGTTCCTGTCCTCCACCAGTCCCCTGCTGCCCATGGACTATGAGGAGTTTGTGCGCGGCTGCCATCTGGGAGTGTTTCCATCATACTATGAACCATGGGGCTACACGCCAGGTTTCACACACAATGCTTTTTAGCACCTTTTCACATCTTTGCTTCTGTCACAATCTTGCATTCAGCATTGTTTTCACTCAACTAAATATTGACATTAGAATTTGAGCTTGATTTTATACATTATATGGCTCCAATCAAGAGAATCAATCTTTTGCCACGAGTTAACCATAGACTGTAAAAAGAAAAAAAAAGATGGATGATGCCCCTTCACTATCTTCCATTGTAAAAAGGTGAAGCCGCCAATGTCCGAATATGGAGCTGCCATCTTGCACTAATTTGGGACCTGTGTCTGCACAGTAATGAACTCAGAGCCCGAGTCTGCACAGTATTACACGTAAAGTGGAGCCACGATATCAAAACCCCACCCACACTCCCGCAGTATTTGTTGATACAGTTTTACTTCAGAACAACTCATGTTGGTGTGAAATAAACAGTTATGAAAATGTAGAAATTAAAGCTAAAGCTTAAATCTCCTCCCCAAAATCCCCCAAAAAGTCAGTTGCCTCAGTGACAACTTTGCTCAGAGCAGGTGTCAATCATGACGTCACACCCCTGTTTTTAATTAAAACCAAACTTATTTAAAAAAACAAACACTTGAACTTACATTAGCGTGATAAAAACTACCTAAAATGACAGAAGCCATCTTTGGAAAAAGTTTTTCTTGCGAGTCCCATTACAATACATGGAGAGGGCGGGTTTATGAGCTATACTGGGACCAACCACCTGGGGGCGTTCCGTCTGGCATTGCGGTATATTCTCTGGTTTCTTCCGGTCGAATTTGAACAGAGAGTGGCTGAGAACAATGACGTTGATGTCGTGCGCTAGTTTGAGATGACATACGCCACGACCAAACGTTAGCGATTGGTTATGGCAGATCCAGAGTGGGTCTGGGCAGATCCAATAGTTTTAAACTTCAACAGAGTACCCGCCTTCAAGGAAGTTAACGCTTATCAATGGCGAGTGGCCAGACTCTCTGTACAAATGAAATGTACGAGAGTCTGGTAGGACCAGGCTACGATCGCTGTGCTTTGGCTTCACTTTTCAGGACGTGTGTGGCATGCTTGGTTACAATCCATGTAAATACTGCAAAAAAATGTAATGTGTATACAAACCTGCAACCTGCACATACAAAGTATGAAGTATACTTTGGCCTTTATACAACAATTATGCTTTATATTTCTGGTCTCTGGTATTTCTAGTCAAATTAGATTATTTTTTCAAGCTTAAAATGTAATGTTAAACCTATGAAAATGGTTTAAAAAAGCTCATGGCTCCATAGTGCCATCACTTTACAGTGTCGCATTGACCGTCTTTTCTCAGTACCTCACCCGTCAAAGTGTAATGAGTGCTTGGATGATGAAGTGGCCCGAGGTTAACTACACAGAAAACAAATGGCCGCTCATATTCTACATACAGCTCCAGATCAGGGTGAAGTTTGCACACATATAGGGTACAACGGGGCTAAAGGCGCCCCGGGGGAAAAGGCGCCTTTGATTTTATTTTCCTCTAAACCACTAGATGGCACAAAACTTGCCTCAGCACTTTCCAAAACATCCACTTTTCAAGATGCAGGTGGAAATTAGTTTGATCCTTGACGCCATAGATGTACATAATAAAGGCTAGATGTCTTGTCCGCGCTGCTGGCCAATGGAGCAAATCAAATCAAATAATCAAACTGTTTGGTTTGTTATAGACGTCAGAGATGTAGTTATGACACTGCATACTTATGAATAATTATACATCATTTGTTTAAGCATCCAGAATTATAGCCACGTTAATAACGTTTGTAAGAAACCAAACCATTTGTAAATACCGTCAAGATTTCAGCGAGATAAGAGTATTTGTGTTCGTGCAGATCACTCACCTTACATCAGGTACCACAGTGCCTGCCAGAAAGCTTGCCTGTGACAAGATGGCCGCCGGTGATGATGTTAGAGACTCCGCCGTAAGACATCTAGCCTTTATTATGTATATCTATGCTTGACGCAATCACGGGCAGCAGCGCAAAGTTGATTATGCGCTAATTTGACCTAATATTTGATGTTTTTAAAAATGTTGTAGATTTAAGTAGTAAATGAGAATTGCTAAAAAATATTGAATATGTTTTGAGACAAAGATCTTCTTAATGTTGTTCAAAGTAATTAAAGCAACTCTTTTTCAATAATGGAAGAAAATGTAAAAGTATAGTATTTTGGGTAAAAGGCATCCCTTGTGTTTGGGCTAAAGGCAAAAAATATTAACATGATAATAAACAGCTGGCTGACTTTTGGTGATGACATGGTTAGATTCAGATGGTAAATATCATGTCCAACTTAGAGATAATCACCATATTTATAATATATAAAACGTTTTTTTCCCCCTTTGATAAACATTCGTATTGAACTAAATGACTCTTGTTGATCATCGTCTCCAATCTGATGTGTTCAGGTGAGTGTACTATAATGGGAATTCCCAGCGTAACCACCAATCTATCAGGGTTTGGCTGCTTCATGGAGGAACATGTCTCCGACCCGTCGGAATATGGTGAGTGAATCATTAATTGAGTCACTGCTTACCAAAACTATTTGCACAGCTTCATTATTTATTTGCATGATAAATATGTTGTTTTAATTACATTACATTGCATATTTTGACTAAATCACTGTTGTAGGAATCTACATCGTGGATCGGCGATTCCGTTCTGCAGACGAGTCTTGTAACCAGCTGACTCAGTTCATGTTCTCATTCTGCCAAAAGTCACGCAGACAGCGAATAATCCAACGCAACCGAACGGAGAGACTCTCTGACCTGCTGGACTGGCGATACCTCGCACGGGTGAGTATCTTCTCAGCTCACACTCTGAGCACTCGGGTGTGACACCTTTATTTCATTGGTTAATATGGTGTAAAAGGACATTGGTTAGTCCTGTGTTTCTCTGCTCAGTTCTACATGCAAGCCAGGCATCTGGCCCTCAGCAGATCCTTCCCTGCTAAATTCAAAATGGAGCATCTCAACCTCCCACCGGTGAGTCCTGCTAACACTCACACTCTCTCAGATGCATGTTAATGCTTTAGCACTGACAATGAGAACACAGCGCTGTACTACTTGTAAGCTGTGTTTGCTTAGTTTTATCATCTTATATAAAGGTCAAGGACATTTTATACACCACCATTTGAAAGTTTGGGGTCAGTATTTTAATTAAATGAATACTTTTATTAAGTGAGGATGCATTAAATTGATCAACATTTACTTTTGATAATGACTTTTACATTGCTACAGAAATGCTGTTCTTTTGAACTTTCTATTCATCAATGCATCACAAAAAAATATTAGGCATCTAATGCAAAAATAATTGGCTGCATACTTTGATAATAATAAGAATTTCTTCTTGAGCAGCGAATCAGCATATTAGAATGATTTCTGATGGATCATGTGACACTGAAGACTGGAGTAATGTTGCTAAAAATTGAGCTTTGATCACATGAATAAATTATATTTTACAATATATTCAAATAGACAACAGTTATTTTTATTTGAAATAATATTTCATTATATTATTGTTTTTTACTATATTTTTGATAAATGCAGCCTTGGTTAGCATACTAGATTTCTTTCAAAAACATTCCAAAATATTACTGACTTAAACTTTTAGTAGTGTTTAAGTATATGTATTATGTTTGGCAACAAAATAAAAAAAATGAAAATATTTTTCACATTTTGTGAACATTTTTCTTTCCCCTCTGATTTTTTTTTTTAGGTGCCCCAAACAGAGTCCCTAATATGACATTTGCAGGAAAAATAGATCTTTAGATTTGTGGGGGGAGGTGGGGTGTAAAGTGAAAAAAATCTTGTAAGAAATAACCTCCCTTCCAAAAATCACTCAAATACACCTTTCGCTCAAAGATACGCATAACATATCATCCATAGACATCATTAAATCATTATCACAGGTTAATGCTGATTAGGAGCAAAAACTTCATATTGACTTTCACCTCATTTCTCTGCTCTCAAAATCCGAGTGTTATTGAATGTACTGTATGACGTCTAACACTCCTGAGTGATGAGGATGCACCGCATTTGAGCTTCGGTCTTGAGTTTAATTGACAGGATAACATTTACCTGCTCAGGAAAATGACTTGATTCCCATTCGAGCTCACTCACAGTTCTACACATATGCTTTACAAAGACACACACACACACACAGAGGCAATTAAAGTGAGACCGATAAATCTGGCATATGTATGAAATCAATAAGTCTCTAATGTAATTATGACTCATTTTGAATCACTCGTTTACCATTATATCAGTATGAGTGACTGAATCGTTTTGTTGCACAGACACAAGGTTTCCGTTACCCCCGACCCTCCTCCGTCCCTCCATCGCCGTCGGCTTCCGTCCACTCCACCCCTCACCACAGCGATGAGGAAGATGACGACACCTATGACGAAGACGAGGAGGCCGAGAGGGACAGGCAAAACATCAAGGCACCTTTCACTCTGGGTGCAGAGCCTGATGAGGGTAAGAGGATAACACCGCTGGAAAATGGGAATTAAGGTCCACACCCTCCTGCTACCCTCTGAGAATGTGCTACAGCTTTTAAATGGATTATTGATATCACCAAAGTATGAACAAGAAGATATCTTTAGCATTCAGTGGTGTCCAAAAGTCTGAGATCATGGGTTACACTTCAGTTTAAGATGTCTTTGTTACAGTGTAATATAGTGTACATTAAAATACTGAGTAATATTAATTAACATGTACTTACTATAGGGTTTGGAAAATAGGGTTTAGTTTAGATTTAATTATGCGTAATTTGCGTGGTACATGTCAAATCAGACTAAAATAAAGTGTTACCAACACTTTACTTTACAGGTACTGTAGTAATAACTACACATTATGCACAATTACATGCGTTTAACCCTAAACAAAACTCTAACCCTAATTATATAGAAAGTACATGTAGTTAATTATTATTACTCAGCACTTAAATGTATAATTAATGTAACAAGGACATGTAAAGTTGAAAATGCTGAAAAGTACCCATTTGTCATGATCTTTTTTTACTCATAATGCTTTACTGATAATATAGTATGTAATAAAAAATATAGAAGCAAACAAAAACCATTTTCACTAATTCACAGTCCACTGTATGAAATATCATGCATGTTCCACTGGTGAGATATTAGTAGGAAATCTGGATTTTAATTAAATTTTTGGGTTAAATATTACCACTAAATATGGTTTATTGGTGCCATGAGGCTGTTCTGATCCCCCCCCCATAACATACTTTTATATATTTCCAAGGTATGCCGTTTTAATAACAACATTAATGTGCATAAATGTAAAACATCCCACCCATGTTTTATTAAAAAGTTGGCAATTTTAGTGTCCTTGTACTGACTATGTAAATTATGCATAATTACAAGAAACTAAACCAAACCCTAATCCTGTGTTGTTCATTAATATTGCGTTATACACACTTGTATGATTATACTGTAATTATACAAATTACACCTTGTTACAAAAAAGCCTCTCTCACGGTAGCAGTTATCAGTGCAAATTTAGTTTAATTAGTTGAGAAAAAGTTCACATTCTCAAATATGTATTTTACAGACCATGTTGATTTAACTTGAGAAAATGAAAAGGAAAAACCTGTACAGTTAATTTATATTACACAGAATTTCAATCATCATAAATAGTCTCTTTTCCAAGACATGTCTTGGAAAAAACAACCCATTATTTCACCTGAAATAAAACGACAAGAAATTAAAATACCTTAAAAATCAGTCTTTGCTCTTTTGTGTTTACTTAAATGATCAGTCCAATATAAGTCCAAGTGGAATGATACAAACAATATGGAAACATACATAACTCAATTCCACATTACTCGAGTCTAAATGCAATAGTGTTGAACAGTAAGTAATGAACCTTGAGAGAAGTTAAACACGGGCATCACCGTAGCTGAGGATGAACTTGAAAACATTAAATTCCACATGATTCAGATGTAAGAGTGAGTTGTTCGAGCTGGTTTCAGTAAGGCTCAACCTCGTCTCTGGCTTGCTGGAGAACATTTAAGAGGAATGCAGCTGCTTTAGAGATGCTCAGGTTTTCTGTGTTTTGGCTGCGTGACTCTGTAGAGAGAGTTTACACTTTACATTAGTGTGCATTAGAAGTAGATACTTGTACTTACACTTGCATATAACATGTAGTTTCACCATGCATAAATAACGGTTTAGCTTACAATGAGTAATGAATAATTCATACCCAAGCGTATTGTATCATACAAGTCCCCTTCATTTCTGTCTTCTGACACAAAGCGCCGCCCTTCTATAATAAACATGAAAAGTTCATTCAAAAGTGCATGGAACAAAAATGGATCATATATGCAATTTTAGACGCAGATATAGTTGAAAAACAACAGTAACTTACGTGTTCCCTTCAAATATAACATGGCTTGGGGAGTCCAATTCCGACGCTGAAAACTGCCCTTTGATCAAATTAAATTCATGTAGAGCAGAGTTAAGTTTTATATTAAAATATAAAATATTTATTATAAAAATGTAAAATTAAAATAGTACATTTTTAATAAGAATTTAAAGTATATTATCATGGATCTCATTACCTTGGGCGCACTCCAGGAATGGGACACGTATGTTGCCAGAATTAACAGCGCAAGTGCGTACGCCGCAAGAGTCCTTAAATCCTGGAAAGGTGAAGTCATGTTAAAATTGACCATGTCCCAGTGCATTACATTGCTGAAGAGAAAAGAGGCTTTATTCAATGTTAATTATATTGTGCACAAAATTCCTAATATTAAAATGATTCAATTCCTGGTAGTCACTTCAACCTCTTTTTTAAAATTCTGTCAGGCAAGTTAATTGCTAAAATATTTCGAGATGAGCATGAATGTGGACTTACTTTCATAGTGTCAGACGTCCTCTTCGGCTGTTGAGTCTCAGAGGCAAGATCAAGAGTGAAAACTGTGAAGTCTGTCCTTGATATTTATAATCATCAGGGTGGGGGAATGTTGAATGAATTAGTCTTCAGCTATAGGTCAAGTCCCATTGATTCACGACGGGGCCGGACCACGAACCTTTCAGAGCGATTAGTTAACCCTTCCTTTAAAAATAATAAACCTACATTATTGCTGACGTTTGAAGACACACATCTGTAAGCTGGGATGCTTTGCATCTCCGCCGAAGGGAAATTTCCATTCATGTGCACTTTTAATAGTAACTGATGAAAAGAAGAGGGCGGAAAGTATTGATATGTTTACACCTTCAGCAATGAAGCGTCTCAAATACACCAGCTAATCGTTTTTTATGAATGAACAGTGAGCGGCTGATAGGGTTTCCCATACATACATATATATATATATATATATATATATATATATATATATGTGTGTGTGTGTGTATATATATATATATATATGTGTGTGTGTGTGTATGTATATATATATATATATATATTATATATATATATATATATACACACACACACACACATATATCTGCTGGGCTCTGCCCCTAAATTGCTTGCAATTTA
Organism: Romanogobio albipinnatus; assembly: GCA_023566225.1. Lineage (NCBI taxonomy): Eukaryota > Metazoa > Chordata > Actinopteri > Cypriniformes > Gobionidae > Romanogobio > Romanogobio albipinnatus. Next base: position 42,171,594 of record CM042245.1, read on the forward strand.
TGTCTCTTCTAGAAGAGAATAATGGATAAGAAACAACCTTTTATGTGTATGGTCTCTGAAATAATCACAAACAACAAATCATTCTTCTGATTCAAAGAAAAAAAAAATTACAAAAAGAGAATAGTAATAGAGAATATACATAGTAATTTAATTAAAATATATATATTTAAAGTGTGTGTGTGTGTGTGTGTATGAATGTGTAATTATTTAGAATTATATTTTTTGAGGAACTCAATTGGTAAAGCAAATATTTTTCATTCATTTTTGCAGTATAGCCCCAATGTTTAATAAAAAAAGAAATAAAAACTCAAGCCCAGTTTTTACATTTTATATTTACAACAGTTTGTGGCAGCTGAACCATTTTCATTATATTAAAAAAACGCATATCAGGATTTTTAAACTTATATTTACAAAAGTCTGTGGCATCAGAATTTTTTTCCCCCAATATTCAGATTTAGTGATAACAACTGGAAATGCATTTTTGAAGACGAGAGAAAGAACATAATAATAATAATATCTCTGTATGCCAGTCAGATAAGTAGTAACGATTAAATTTTATAAGAAAGTGTAAATATCACACTTGTGATAGAAAATCAAGAGTCCATCCGGTTCTCCTCCATCTTTAAAATACAACTACAGACGCAACCTAAAACAAGGCCATTGTTGTAACAGAATACAGACTTCCAGAAGTCTCTTCTACACATTCAACAAAGGATTCCCCATTAACTTCTTCGTGAAGTTTGTGTTTATAAAGTAGGGCAAAGTTCTTCTGGGATGCAGTGATGCTGGGTGTTGTGACGCAGTCTATAGATCCGGCAGGCGAAGGTGTGGCTTCTTTTCCACGCAGCACAGTTTGGCTTCTTCTCGTTGACGTAAATATCACTCAGTCGTCCTGAATATAAAGCTTCGGTAATACGAGCTCTATACTTCACAAGGCTGTTTCAAGGTAAAGCTTTAGAAAAATCCATCATAAATAAGTGGTCAAAAAAGAGTCCGTTAAACCATGCTGTTGCTTTCACTCGCTTTGTCCACGTACTGGAGAAACGACAACAAAACATTATGGAAGGATTAGGACACTTGCAAGGAAACATTCATTTATAGATATGAAATTACAATAATATGTCATCTGATTCATGGCACATTTATCAATTAAAATTTAGTGCACACAGAACGGCATGATTCATGCTCACATGCAAGACAGAATTAGCAGTGACTGACCAAGATGGCTGTCTGTCCGCTCAGCCTTAGGAAGGCTTTAAAAGAACAACAAACACATGTTGAAAGACACTCGCAAGAGCCTCTTTTCTCACATGAAGGCGAAAGCAGGTAGGAAATCCTGCTCAAAAAAAGGGTTTATCCAAAACCAATGATACAACTCAAATAGTGTCTATCTAGTAAATAAACTCCCGTTCAAAAGTTTGTAGTTGGTAAGATTTTTTTTAATGTCCCTTAAGCTCACCAAGGCTGCATTTATTTGATCAAAATTACTGTAAATCATTAATATTGTGAAATATCATAATTTCAAATAACAGTTTTCTATTTTAAAATGTCATTTATAAAAGTTGAATTTTCATCATCCTTACCATTTAATATGCTGATTTGCTCCTCAAGAAACATCATCTTATTAATGTTGAAAACAGTTGTGCGGCCTAATATTTTTGTAAAGGATTCAGGATTCTTTGATGAATAAAAAGTTCAACATAAATCTTTTGTAACATTATAAATGCCTTTACAGTCACGTTTGATCAATGTAATGCATGCTTGCTGAATAAAAGTATTAATTTAAAAAAAGAAGAAAAAATTGTGTCTGCAAACTTTTGAACAGTAATGTATGCGATTTAAGATATCCTTCTAAGATGATATTTTTCAGAACTACAGAAATATTGGTAACACTACTATAAGATTTAATTTGTTAACTGCATTAGTTGACGTGAACTAACAATGAACTATAGCAGTTATTAATCTTAGTTAATCTCAACATTTACTCAAAAGTTGTATCTGATAACATTAGTTAATGCACTGTGAACTAACATGAACATTTTTATTAACTAACATTAACAAAAGTTAATAAGTGCTATAAGAATATACACCAATCGGGCATAACATCATGACCGATGAAGTGAATAACACTGATTATCTCTTCATCACGGCACCTGTTAGTGGGTGGGATATATTAGGCAGCAAGTGAACATTTTGTCCTCAAAGTTGATGTGTTAGAAGCAGGAAAAATGGCCAAACGTAAGGATTTGAGTGAATTTGACAAGGGCCAAATTGTGATGGCTAGACGACTGGGTCAGAGCATCTCCAAAACTGCAGCTTTTGTGTGGTGTTCCCGTTCTGCAGTGGTCAGTATCTCTCAAAAGTGCCGATAGGACGTGGGGAGCGAAGGCTGGCCCATGTGGCCCGATCAAATGGATCAACAATTCCTTAAGAGGTTAATGCTGGTTCTGATAGAAAGGTGTCAGGATACACAGTGCATCGCATTTTTTTGCTTATGGGGCTGCATAGCCACAGACCAGTCAGGGTGCCCATGCTGACCCCTGTCCACTGCTGAAAGCGCCAACAGTGGGCACGTGAGCATCAGAACATACATCACATGGATGGCCGGGTGCGTGTGCGTCGGTTACCTGCGGAACACATGGCACCAGGATGCACTATGGGAAGAAGGCAAGCCGGCGGAGGCAGTGTGATGCTTTGGGCAATGCTCTGCTGGGAAACCTTGGGTCCTGCCATCCATGTGGATGTTACTTTGACACGTACCACCTACCTAAGCATTGTTGCAGACCATGTACACCCTTTCATGGAAACAGTATTCCCTGGTGGCTGTGGCCTCTTCCAGCAGGATAATGCGCCCTGCCACAAAGCAAACGAGTTTGAGGTGTTGACTTGGCCTCCAAATTCCCCAGATCTCAATCCAATCGAGCGTCTGTGGGATGTGCTGAACAAACAAGTCCGATCCATGGAGGCCCCACCTCGCAACTTACAGGACTTAAAGGATCTGCTGCTAACATCTTGGTGCCAGATACCACAGCACACCTTCAGGGGTCTAGTGGAGTCCATGCCTCTACGGCCCAGGGCTATTTTGGCAGCAAAAGGGGAACAAACACAATATTAGGTGTTATTATTACCAACACAATGTTGATTAGAAGCCTGATCGGTGTACTACTCATTGTTAATTCATGTTAGTTAGTTAACAACTGAGACCTTATTGTAAAGTGTTACCGAAATATTATTACACAAAGCCCTTAATAATGAAACATTTGAATATATTTGAACAAAAATATAACTTGTTTTCAAAGATGTCCCCTTTGATTAGTATATTTAGCGAGAAAGCCTGTTAGTGCCATAGCTGCTAAAGCAAGCAAAAGCATTTAAAGTGAATTTACATGCGTCCTAACCAGATGTGGCATTTGTCGATCATTTGTCTGTCCACACTGATAGTGTAAATGCAAGCACAATCACATCCAATCAGAACTAATGACTGCTCATATTTCTTACAACAAAAGAGAGGCTTTTATAACTTCTTGTCACTTAATCGCACTGTGCCTGGTTAGGACACGGGTTGAATTCACTGCAATCCTTGCATAGAAATAAAACACGAGAGGAAAATGTACAACCGTGCACTCTCGTCTTCTTTACCCTGCTGAGTACAACTTACCCCACTAATGAAGGGAAGATTCAGCATATATCCCAGCACAGGAATCCTCCTGATGAAGCCTACGACCACTGGAAAGAATCCCCTACACATGAAGAGAAGGACATATATCATGCCCATATATCAATTATTTGGGATTATTTTGAGATTATTGCCATTGATCTAAAATGTTAGTCCCCCTTTTACCAGTTCTAAAACTGACAGAGAGACAACATGAATAATGTACATTTTAATATAATAATTTTTAAATAATAGTGTGAAATAAGTGTTCATTTAATTTCCATTTTGTTGTCTCATCAGAATATCTTTTCACCTTCTGTCAATCCGTATTGGCATCAGCCATTTAAAAAACAGTATTAGCTACTAAGTAAGTAGAATAATTTGCCTGGATAAGAGCTTCTTAATCCTGTAAAAAATACCTGAATAAAAGAAAGAAGCCATAAAACTCTAGAACGACTCCGACGATGGGCCATCCGATCAGCACCACCAAGACGCCTCCTAAGAAGAAGCTGGTGGCTTTCATTTTGTGCTTCTGAAAGAAGAACCTGAAAGTCCTTTCAAGCCCGATTACGAACGCCAGGCCGACAACAAACAGGATCTGAGACGAATGAAGACCAAGAGAGAGGTGAGAGACTGATATTAGGTTGTGGGATCTGTGCTTATAATGAACTCAAGCTAATGTAATATAAGTTTATAGTAAAACAACGTTATAAAATGTTTTATTTGAGCCATTATGAAAGGACACTTAATAGCAGGAAAGAGCAGCACAACTGAAGGATATGAACAATGTGTAGATGCAATTAACAACAAACTCTGATCACATAGCATGCGTTTCAATATATATATATATATATATATATATATATATATATATATATATTACACACACACAAGCATACACACAATTTAAATATAATTTACTACAATATAATGTAACCAATAAAATATCATTAAAATATTAATATAATGGGACCACTCACGTTTCCTATGGCAAGGAGGGCTTTATCGAAAAACAGGATCATCCCAAAGAACAGAAAAAATACCCCGAATCCTGTCAATCCTATTCCAATTTCTGTTGAGAGAGGTAAAGCCATACATTTTACTAATATGAAGATATTTAAATGCGTTTTAACAATTACAATTTGCATATAAATAATACAATTTGCATGTTAGATAATATGGTAATAGTCTAATTTGTTAACCGAATGCATAATATATTTTTACAGCATTTATTTTATTAACCTTTGTTAGTTCACAGTGCATCAACTAATGTTTAACAGATACAACTTTAGATCTTAAAATTGTATTAGCAAATGCTGAGATTAACATTTAAGATGAATAAATGCTGTAGGAGTGCTCATTGTTAGTTCATGTTACCTAAAGTATTTACTAATCTTAACAAATGAAACCTTATTGTAAGTGTAAACTATATTACAATGTCCTATAGCATATGTATGGTCCTATAGCATATGTATGGTCCTATAGCATATGTATGGTCCTATAGCATATGTAAATGGTATGACAGGATTGTTCTGTCTTAATTCAACTAGTCTGGTGCAGTTCACCGACAGCATTAAAGCGGTTTTAAACCAGAACATGTTTTGTTTATTTCCTGACTTGCAATTCAACGCCATTGAAGTTAGACTGGTGGCGTGACATATGCACGCAGCTGCATTATACACTCATATAAATATTAAGACAGGCGAAATTATAAAAACAACAGGCTTTGTACATGAATGCACTGACAATAGACATTGTCTTACGAGAAGCTGTCAGTGAGACAGGCTGTATTGTTCTTACTCTGGGAGTCGGTGAGGGAAATCATCTCTGCTTGTCTCGAGCAGCAGCAGCTGTCACAGGAGCGGCCGGCCACGCGTACCGGAAACACTCATCCTCAACATCCGGAGAAACTTTCAGCGAGAAAATAAACAAAACAAAACACTTTGAAAAATTTATGTTTTTCGTAATAATTTAATATTACGTCAAAAACACACTACGTAAAAACAAACAAACAACGAAAGCATGTTTAAGACACTTTAATGTATTTCCGCGTTCCCATATTCCCGTGATAAAAGTCACTGTAGTTATTATTATGACTATCTAAATTATTTATTGTAATATTTGTATATACATATTTTTTAAACATTAATAACACTGATAAATGTACATGGAGACACAACTGTTGTATTTTTGGATACTAAAAAAGCTGTTTACTTCCGTGTTTACCGCGCCATCTGGCGGCCATTTTGTTGAATACAAAAACACACTTTTAACATAATCGGTCTAGTACGTGTGGAACTTTCCACGTTATTCAAACCTTTTGACGGGTCTGTATGTGATTCAGACTGTTCTACCGTTCTTAGTTTATGATTTTGCCTGACATATAATTTCATATGAGAATATGAACGATCTTACTTGGATGTTTCTGGCATTTTTTTAATGCATAAAGTTCCCATGGTGGTCAATTCAGCATTAAATACCCATTCTCTGGTGTGTTTTATTTTAGAAAATTATTATTCATCACAATTTTTATAGCATAGTCTTAATTTGTTTTATAACTCTGAAGTCTTGTCTACATTTAATTAACCTCCAGAGATCCAGAGGAAAAACGTTTTTTTGAATGTATTATTTTTTCATGTCATTACATTGTTTAGACGCATAAGAAACAAATTGATTTTTTTTTTTTGTGAAATTCGTGTTATGCTATGTCCTTGTAAGTGGACACCAGGACACTTTTTTTGTTAAAAAAAAAAAAAAAAAAACACAATGACATTTATAGGGGAAAGCAATGGGAGTTTTTCATTCACCCATCAATTTTTAGGTTTCAGGTTTTTTTTTTAACCAAACATTGTTTAAAGATGATTCTCAACTATATTATGAATGATATAACATAATGAATTGATTTACCATGTTACTTTATGCAATATGTTGCCTGGTCTTACCATACTCTCGTACATTTCATTTGAAAATGAAAATTGAGCGGAAGTACGTATGTAAAATTGCCATGCATTGGTTTTCCCATTCAATGCAATGCAGCTATACACTGGATCTAATTTGCATATTAATGTGTTCTTGGAACAACATGTAATGAAAAAATAAGTGTAATGAGAGTAATAGGTGGCAACATTTTCATGATATCTAATATTTTATAGGAATATTGATATGTAATTTCTTTCCCTATTCACTTGTATCCCCTAAAATGCCTGATGATTTAAGTCCAGGTGTCCTCTATTGAGAACATGTATGAAATCAATGACCCTTACAAACCCCATAACATTTTCCTGAGATGTTGATTTATAACAATTTGAAAATTAGTCAAAATTAAATGATTACAAAATATATTTCCAGAGTGCTAAATTTGATCATTCAGTCATTTTTAAAGACCAAGTTGTTGTCCTGGTGAAACCTCAAAACAAATGGCATCTCTAAATGTGCTCTTTACAGGACATCCAGACTTAAAACTGTGACATGTATGGTGTCAGAGAAATTCACTAAAATATAATAGTCCTTGTATGTGGACAGTGGCACCCAGGAGGATAAAAGTGTAATACATAGACATTATTAGAAAATAACACCACAATGCAGACAGTGAACCACTTAAAAAAATAGTATTTTATATGTATAATCTTTATTGCATAATGGTATAAAGAAGCTTTTAAAACATACTTCCGTAATTTGTTTTGAATAAATGACTTTTATGTGCAGTTTCTATCTGTCCTCAACAATTTGCACTGCAAACATGCTGTTACTCAATAAATACAGAAAACGATATCAAAATATTGCACGCTGATGCCGTTTTAACAGACACATTTTCCATTGGGTTTTTAAAATATGTTAATGAATAATTATCCAACAGGTAACAGAAAATCAGGTTTAAACAATTCTAACCTGATTTAGGAAAAAAGAGGGAATACAATGCAAAATGCAGAACACATCAACATTCAAAACAAATGGGATTTTGAGGCACTATTTGACAATATACTGTGCATCCTGAGGGCTCTTTTGTTCATGCCTTAACAATACAACATATACTATATGATATGTTTGTTCTTAAATGTCCCTTCTTCTGCAGTTTATTATTATTAGCCATGATATTTCAGTCTGGGCCTGGGGGTTTCTTCTTGGCTTCCACATCCTTTTTAAAGGCCTCGATTTTCTTTGAAATGTTGGGTACCTTGAAAACAAGTTATAAGCAATAAACAAGTTAGAAGTCATTGATCACCAAAAAGTGGAGCTGTACTCTATTTCAAGACTACCCGTTTATTACGTGGGATTTTAGACAGACAGACTAAATCAGACAATACATATTATTAATATAATTATTAATAAATAAATCATATATTACAACCTCGTAGTTTTGTGCCAGATACATGCCAACCACGTTCCCCAGAGTAAAGCCAAGCTGGAAAATAAATACAGCGAAATGTATTCTTCCATATTATAAAATATATTTTAGACTAAACGTTTATATTTATCTGAGAGAGTCCTGATTTAGTCAGTAGCTACGAATTAACACGCTACTAAACACACGAATCACACAAAACAGACGTAAATACTTACAATGAATTGCATCATGATTAAAGCTTTGAAATGATGAACAACTAAATAAAATGGCACTGACTGATCCCGAAAGTTAGGATAGTCGTTAGTTTGACACGGTTAGCCTTCAATTAGCTTCCTATGTCATCAGCATGACAGCGCCAACACAAAACGGAAGTCATTTTCTTGCAAAATAAAGGTCTTCCTTATTAAGTGAACGGCACAGAAAATGTTTAATTGCACTAAAACAAATTAGTATAGACCAGATTGTGATTCAACTATTTATATTATCTATATTTATATTTATTTTCCTTATATCCATAACATTTTCATTTTTAAATTAATAACAAATAAGGCTGTGTCAGGTGAATGCAGAAACAAATGTTTCAAATAAATATGAATGAGTTTTCACACTTTCTTTTATTATTTTTTTTTAGTGCTCGTCACACGAAATATATTGTGTTGTTCTTATAAGGGTTCTTACAACTGGAAAACAAACAAAAAATACATATTGCAAAATTGCTAAATTGAAGGTCTGTCATGCTTATACAAAAATGGCTTTCCACACAAAGATGTCATTCATTCACTTGTCACACAAAAATAATCACTAGCAAAACAAGGATCTTGATCTACGCAGTTTGGTAATAGTTAACATAAAACTATTAACACAATTGAATTATATAAGCACAGACATTATACAAAAATTATACATTAATTTTTATAAACAACATTAATAAAATAAACATGCCTGTAACCAAAGCACAATGAGATACAAATGGCGTACAATCTAACCCAAATGTTGATGTTGAAAGGAAAAAAAGGAAAACAAATAATCATGCAGTCATAATTGTATTTTTTTTTTTAAATGACACTACCAGGACCAAAAATCAATTTAATTTAACTATTGTTCAAATTTTCTTTATCAGAGTTCTGAATTCTCCCTTTCAAGTTTCTTCCACTTCAAATGACACAGAATTTTTTTTTCAAGTATAAATACAGTTAACAATTGTAATACAATACTTTCAAAAAAACACAAAGTCTAATTTCACTTCGTCACTGATGGATTTTAATATGCTCCAATAAACATTTTTAATAATCTTAGAATTTGGCCATGTGTAACAACATACACGGATATTTCTAAATTAATATAACAAATGCATATTGTCTGTAAATGATCTATGTAAATATATTAGCCTTTTTTTGGCTACGTCTTTAACAGCTGTGTATATATATAATTTTTTTTTTACATATAGAAAAGTTTTTGCCTTGCACCTAAATAGTACGTAATGACTGAATGTCTATTGCAGTAACACTGTCAAGTACAGTTAAAGAGATGCTTAAAATATTTCTTGGCAAAAAACATAGTTTGTAGCATAATAAACAACAAAAATCCATACTTTTTTCCATTTTAAGCACCATACCACATCATTGTTCTTCAGTCTTCTTAGAATCCCTAGAATCAATCATCAAATAACTCCCTTGGAAACACACAAGTGAAATATCTGGGTATAATAACGAGGAACAGATGAAGCGTCCTTGTCTATTTGGACCCCAATGGGCTGCTGGGTAGCCCCTGTGTGATCCCATTTTGCAAATTTGGTGCTTGCGTGTTGATAAAAAGTAGATTCTTCAGGATACTCATGTAGAAAGGACCGTAAACCTTTTTGTTGAAGTTGACAAGGTTGACAAAACTGACCCCCAGCCCCATGAGCTCCAGCTGGATCAGACCCAAGCCTGGCGGAACGGGAGGGGGCGTCCTGTGAGAGTTGGTAGAGGCAAGGACCACCTTGAAGTACTGCTGTACCCTTCCCTCTGTGGGACAGAATAGGCAATTTTATAAGTTCAATCAAAAGCATTTGTTGCATAATGTTGATTACGTCAAAATGTTACATCATTTCTATTTTCATTAAATAAATGCATAAAAATCTGTGTTACAGAGAGGCACTTACAATGGAAGTGAATGGGGCCAATCTATAAACATTAAAATATCACTGTTTCAACAGTATAGCTATAAAACGTGAACAATATGCAACAATATGAACAATATCCAATTATTGTGCGTTTTTTTCCACACTAAAAATCATGGTAAAATTTTTAGTGTGGATTTTTTTGTGTGCAATTTTACAACTTAGCTTCCTTGAGAAAAACGTAATGCCTAAAACCACTATTTATCCCCTTCCCAAAATTGGCCCCATTCACCTCCATTGTAAGTGCCTCACCATAACCTTGATTTTGCTTCTTTTCTTAAATATAGGAAACAAGAGAGGAGTTTAAATAATTTTTTGAGGAAATTAACGTTACCCTGCAAAAAATTATTCAGTATTTCGTCTTGATTTCCAGTACAAACTTCTAAACTTTATTAAAATCAAGATACTTGTATGACTTTGTACATAAAACAAGAACAAAAATCTGCCAGTGGGATAAGAAAAAGGGAATAATGTTCATTTTTCTCACCCCACTGGCAGACTTTCTTGTTTTAAGCAAAAACCCGACCAATTAAAACAAGACCAAAAGTCCTTATACTTAATTTATTTTAAGAATGTTTCGATTTTTGTACTGGAAAACAAGACAAAAGTACAGAATAAGAAAGTTGAACTCAAATATTCCTTTGAAATGTGTTTTCCTTACCAACAAGAGTGCGTATTGGGTTGTTTTCCTGAGTGAGGTCACAGATCTGGCCCTTTAGAGTTGCCTGCAGTTCAGCCGGGAGAGCTGGGAAGTTTCTTTCAGCCAAAGACTTGTTGATCTCACAGCAGATCTGAGCGCTGACGTTACTAAGAGCTTCATTAAGGTTAAAGTCTCTGTGAGCCAAATGGATAGAAAACAAAGTCGACAGAGAAGATCTTTTAGATTGACATCTTTGCATTACATTTTTATAGAAGTATGTGTGTAGTAATGCGTGCTTGTGTCGGCCTGTGCACAGTTTTGGGGAAGGACACAGATCGGACGTACGTGCTATGCATGCCCTCCAGCAGCACTGCTGTCATCTTCTTAAGTCGCTCGACAAGAGCGGGCAGGCCTGACACGGCCCCTCCTATTGAGCTGTAGACTATCAGCAGAACAGACGCAACTTTTTGATAGAGCTGAAGAGAGCGCTGCATCTCCTGCAACCTCAATTCATCCGTAATAATAGTCTGCAAGTGCAAAATACAGATTGCTAGATCATAAAAATGCGCTTAAAGATACATTATGATCAAACTGCTCAATATGATAACGGTGTGTTTGTGCTCCAACCTCAGGCAGAGGGCCCTTGCTCTGGTCCCATGTGAGCAGACTTATGTAGGCTGTATTTAGCACCAGTGTGGGCCCTGGTAAGGGTTTGCTGCTCTGCCCAGAATCGCTGCTCTTCTCTGCTGGTGGCATGACTTGAGTGGCCTCCTCTACTGAAGATCTGATCCACTCAGTTGTGTGGTCCAAAGCACCTGGGGGAGTTAAAACGATGTCCAGGGTTAAGAGTCCAAAAAGGGTCCAGACATGATCGATTTAAATGAAAATTCGTCATCATTTATTCATCTCGTTCCAAACTCGTATGACTTTGTGGGACACAAAAAGAAGATATTTAGAAAAATTTTGTTTTGGACCCCATTGGCTTTCATTCTACACTACAAAAAGATTGTAATTTTAACTGTAAATTAAAAAAAAACTAATGGCTAACAGCAAGTCCAGTAATACAGAGAAAAACTAATAGATCGAACCTTATATTTACCTTAAATACTGTAAAATGTACAATTTTTGGAAGTAAAAAAAAACATCAACTTAAAGTGCAAAACCGTAAACTTATATTCCCACTTCACATTTGATGGTTTTTAATCGTAATAATTATTCTGTGTTTGGTTTTTTTTTCTTATCAGTCATGTAAATTAGGATTTATGCGTTTGAATGACACTGTGCACATTTTATATATTAGTATTTACCTCAGCTTACGGAAAAGCTACTTTGATTCATTGTGGCTTTTCTCTTTACCACCGGTGTTATTATGGTGGATGTCAGTATACATTAAAGGGTTAGTTCACCCAAAAATGAAAATTCTGTCATTAATTACTTACCCTCATGTCGTTCGACACCCGTAAGATCTCTGTTCATCTTCGGAACACAAATGAAGATATTTTAGTTGAAATCCGATGGCTCAGAAAGGCCTCCATTGGCACAATGCACTTTACACTCTCAAGACCCATAAAAGGCACTAAAGACGTCGTTACAAAGTCCATCTCACTACAGTGGTTCTACAATAACTTTATGAAGCGACGAGAATAGTTTTTGTGCACAAAAAACCCCCTAAATAACGACTTCTATAGTGATGACCGATTTCAAAACACAGCATTAATGAAGCTTCGAAGCGTTATGAATCAGCGAGTCGAATCATGATTCGGATCGCGTGTCAAACCGCCAAACTGCTGAAATCACGTGACTTTGGCGATCCAAACCGCTGAATCGACTCACTGATTCATAACGCTTCAAAGCTTCATTATGCTGTGTTTTGAAATCGGTCATCACTATAGAAGTCGTTATTTAGGTATTTATTGCGCACAAAAACTATTCTCGTCGATTCATAAAGTTATTGTAGAACCACTGTAGTGAGATGGACTTTGTAACAACGTCTTTAGTGCCTTTTATGTGTCTTGAAAGTGTACAGTGTATTGTGCCAATGGAGGCCTTTCTGAGCCATCAGATTTCAACTAAAATATCTTCATTTGTGTTCCGAAGATGAACGGAGGTCTTACGGGTGTCGAACGACATGAGGGTAAGTAATTAATGACAGAATTTTCATTTTTGGGTAAACTAACCCTTTAAAAGTACAAATCAGCAGAAAAAGGCTTTTGGATATACCGGTTTAAATTGATTTCCTTGTTGTAAATTACAGTTTAAATTGTAAAATGTACAAGTTGTTCTGTAATACTGTGTTTTTTACAGAATTATTTTAGCCAACCACGGCTGTCAGATTTAATCTGTAAAAAAGGTTTGTTTTTTTTACAGCGTATGAACAAAAACAGTCGCAACATCTCCAAACCATCTTTTATGTTTCACAGAAGAAAATCAAACAGAAAGACATGAGGGTGAGTAAATGATGACAGAATTTTCTTTCTTTGAGTGAACATATTCCATTAAAATAACTTTCATCTCGATTTTGTTTGTTGACTTACTAGGAGTTCTTTCCAGAATGCTCTGGAATTTGGCCCGCTCATACTCTACCGACTGCCTCTGAAGCTCTGGCCTGAGGCTCTGGATGGTAAAATTCACCATGTCCATTTTCATCAGGTCCAGCACCCGGAAGATCTCCCTTTTACAACACAAGTTACCATTTAAAACTCAATTATTTTACCTCCGGCGAATGTTTGCATCGAAATATGACTGTTAGTGAAGAGAACGCCATTACTGATTTGTGTCCCACATCACCCTCAGTTACTGGGTCTCATTCACTAATAATTGCGTGGATTATTTGCATTTGTATGCACGAGACAACTTGTCACTAAAAAAATTCACAGCATGTGCTGACGCACACAACTCTATTCTAAATAAGCATCTGAATTTAGTCATTTGCATAAAACACGGCCAAACAATCTCCATATAAGGGCTTTCCGCAGAATCTTTCCTTTACAGCTTTTTGTCATACCTATAATTTACCTTTATATGTGTGATTAAATATATTTTATGAAGTTTATATGTATACAATTTTATCTTTAACAATAAGCCATCTATTGTATGTGATTTTTGCGTATGCATTGTTTGTTGTTCCCGTTTTAATTTGTGAATCATGATGTGTTCATAAAAATGTGTGTATGTATGGTTAGTGAATAGGACCCATTATTTGTCATATTATTACACCAGCCAATGGGCTCTAAAGTGCCTAGTACTGCAAAGACATGCAAAAAGACACCTCAAACATACTTGAACAGCGTCACAACGTCACTTGAGTTCTCCTTGAGCTTCTTGATTTCATCGTCTCGGATCGGCGCGCAGAACTTGCCCATAGTATTGATGATGTAAGACACAAGGCCCTGGATATCAACTGCATTGTTGTCAGCCTGTTGGCGGATCAGGTCCATGTCTAGAACTTCCATAATCTGAGTACGCAGGCGATTGGCTCCAGGGTTGAGGAAGGATAGTAAGGTCTTTGATGATAGGAAAAAATAAGTGATCAATGGATTATTTACCATAAAGACATCATTGTTTTTCATCATTGTATCAGAGTAAATGTGTAACCTACATCTCTGATCTCTTCCAGAAGTTTGATGGCATGAGCATATTCAGGGGGGTTATCGTTCAGCTCGGATTCAAGACAGTCCCAGAAGGCCTTGTGCACCATATCCTTAACTCTCTTCTCCAGGCTTGAGGGCAAACAAAGGTGTTTGATTTTATTTAGTAAAGTGCATAAATATATTAACTTCCTAAATATTTTTTATTGTATATTTTTGTGTATGTTTTCTTAATCATCACCCTTAACTCACGTCTATACCAAACATCAAGTGGGTCTCAGATCTGGAAATTATAAATTAGTTTAGTACCTGTTTTGAGGTAGATTTGGAGGCTCTAGGTGGAAGTTTCGGTTGACGACGATCTCATGAGCCAGGCTCAGATTAGAAAGGTCCCGGGCCGAGGCCATGACCTCATCAAGAATTACGGTTTTTGGTGGGCTGCCTGAAGACACAGTGGCAATACAGGTTAAAAGACCATTTGACTCTTCTATACATTATAAACAACAACATAACATGTTTAGATGTTGATATTGTCAACTAAAACTAACTAATAAAATTGGTTTTGGTAATTGAAATCAAGCTAAAACAAAATAAAATACAAATATAAAAAAATCTGAAATGTTGTCTTGCCAACTAACTGCAATGAAATAAGTACTCAATTGTTAAATTATAACCAAAATAAAAATAAAGCTAAATTGAAATATTGAAAGAAAAAACATGTAACAAAATGACTAAAAAACTTAATCAAAAATTAGTTGATAAATAATACTAAAATTAAACACTGGATGTTCATAACCTATAGAATGAACGTTAAACTCTTGTGTAAAATAAATATACACAAATAAGTCTATGATTTATTTGCATATGCATTTGCATTTGAGTGGGACACCTACAGGAAGGAGAGTTGTGTTTGCTGGACGAATCGCTGGTGAAGCTCTGGCGAGAAAAGTCCACATCGCTAGACGAGGTCAAACTGTCGCACCTTTCCGATGACTCTGTGTCACTGTTCTGCTCCTCACTGGCCACCGTAGATGTGGAAGTGGGACGTTCATCATTCAGTGGCATTGTGAGTGGTTGCTGCAAATGAATGAATAAGGTATTGAGGAAACATACACATTGCACTGAATCTTGTGGCTAAATGAAGGGTGTTTTTGGGACAAGCTTAAAGCTTTAAATGGAAAAGTTCGAGCTGGCACACTTTCAGTGCTGGAAAATTCCACAAGGACATAAAGCTTCGTTGACATAACAAAGAAAAGTGAATTGAAAAGGGTAGAGAAAATAAACGGGCAACAAAGGGCTCAGTGATATTCATGTGGGCCACAAAGGGACATTGTATTTGAAATGGGATTCAGACGTTGACCAGGGCCGTCTCTTGGGTAACAGATAACGCCTGATAGCAGTTTGATCTCTAAAAGCAAACCTATCTCGTTACACTCCTCTGGCTTTATAGGCTCCACTACACACCTGTTCCTTGATGTAACCGAGTAACTGCTAATCTTTTAAGCTTATTCAGCTTTAGTAAATGTTGAGTCAGCATCAGGAAAAATTATAAAATGACTTTCATTAATGAATAAAATTGCATTCACAAACTAAGCTAGTGACTAATCCTACCCATTATGCACAATGTTTTTACAAAACTGTTTATTTAACTACCTTGTAATTACAAGTTTATCTTATTGCTAATTTGGATTACAACAGGAGTACAAAACTGTTTCTCAGTGTGCTACTGTAAGGCAAAAATTCTCTGCACATTTTGAGAGCCAAAAATTTACATTCTGTCTTCATTTCCTCACCCGCATTTTGTTTAAAACCTGTATGACTTCATCTTTTCTGTGGAAGAGAATCTCAGTCACCATTTACATCATATGGGGGGAAAAGTGCTAAAGTTTTGTGTTTAACTGAAGTAAAAAGTCAGTTTGGAACAACGTGACGGTGAGAATTTGTTATTGTTAACTAAAACGATTAAACAATTACATTTTTGTTAAATAAAACTGCAAAAATATCAAATATACATCACTGACACTTAAACAAAAATTCCAAAATTAACTGAGTTTAAGTTGAAGAACTAAAACCCACTA
Organism: Romanogobio albipinnatus; assembly: GCA_023566225.1. NCBI lineage: Eukaryota > Metazoa > Chordata > Actinopteri > Cypriniformes > Gobionidae > Romanogobio > Romanogobio albipinnatus. Next base: position 42,188,060 of record CM042245.1, read on the forward strand.
TACAACTAAAAGTGAAAAAGACAAATTAAAGCCGATTAGAAATATTAAAACAAATTATGACAAAAGTACAGAGCAAATTACTAAAACTTTAAAATGAAAACTGGAAATATAAAAAATAATAGATAGCTCAAAAATAAGTTATTTATGTGGTTTATTTATGTGGATTATTTATGTGGAGTATTTATGTGGAGTATTTATGTGGATTATTTATGTGGAGTATTTATGTGGATTATTTATGTGGAGTATTTATGTGGAGTATTTATGTGGAGTATTTATGTGGAGTATTTATGTGGAGTATTTATGTGAGATGGTGGTCCAGTGGGTTAAACCATGGACCTGATATGCAGAAGGTTACTGGTTCGATCCCAGCGGTCACCACCAGTGTGTCCTTGAGCAAGGCACTTTGCTCCATGTTGCTCCAGGGGGATTGTCCCTGTAGCAACTGGGCACTGTAAGTCGCTTTGGATAAAAGCGTCTGCCAAATGCATAAATGTAAATGTAAATGTTATGCTGCTCAATGAATAAATTGTAATTTAAATTGTAAACTGTCCCTTTAAGATACTTTTTGGGGTACAACAGCTTGTCACTGTGGTACCATTAAAAGGACATCTTTGTACCTTTTTTACTCCTAAAAGGTGCATATTAGTACCAATACATACCTAAGGTACTACTATGAACCTTTTTGTGGTAAAAAAAAAAGTACAAATATGTCCTTTTAACGACACTGCCCCAGTGACAAGATGTTGTACCCCTAAAGATAACATTGACACATTTTTTCTCTGTGTAATTTGCTAAATTGCTCACATTATGTTTATTTAGTTTTATTATATTGTTAAAATCATAATGTTGACTTCACCATGCAAGATAGGGTACATATTTGACCTGTATATCTGTGCCTCAACTTGCTCCTGAACTGTCTCAAGTCTACAGCAATTAGCACAGTAACAAATAACAAAACTTTTAACACCGTTTGGAGCCTGGTTACAATAGAAAGCCTAATGACACAAAATGTTCAATGCTCAAGCCCTTCCATTCTTGTTACTCAAGAGCATCTATTTTAAGCATAGGTGAAAAACACTGCGACCTCCTCTTGTAATATAGTTCGCATGATAAAAACAGAAAGTCGTGCTCAGTCAGGTTTAAATTGGGAGGTACTGATGACAGCACCTCTGGCATTGGGCTCGTGCAGATTTGGGCCCTAAAAGGAGGCACTTGTAACTGTGCGAGACACTGCGTTCAGCTGCGATGCACACGTGACCTTATCTTCAGCACACAAACAAGGACAAAACACGAGCAGACTGTCAAAGCAGACGAGCAGCCGAACTAGACTTTCCAGATCACGCAAACCCCACTCCGTTCAAAGATGAGCAATGGGGAGTTAGTAAACGAGTAACTTTATGGGTTGTATGTGAAATAAAAATGCATAAATAAAACGGGGAGTGCGCGTCTGGCCATTAAATAAAGCGAACAACGCAACTACGTACGTGTTCCACTTTAATTTTCCAACAATGCTTTATTGATTGTAAACACATAGTAATCCATTTGAGTTAACGTAAACATAACCATTGTCAAGCTCTTTGAACGTACCAATAAATATAAATTATATAAACTCTTGACGGATAAAACTATGTAACAATTACCTGAGTCAAGTCCCCGAGAGTGGAGACTTGGCAAACAACAGTGGACAACAACCAAGCTTTTCTCGATTTGTAGATCAAATATATCGATACTCCTTCCCTAATACCACTAGGACTTTAAAGGGCTCTTTAAAATACGACTTGGCTGGTACTGTGTTGTGAAAGAAGGAGAGTCTATATTACGCAGCTATAGGGTTTTCAGTGCTTTGTCTTCGATAAAAAAAGATTAAAGCTTATCAGAGACATTCACATACAACTGGCATAAAGTGACATTGACTAAAACAATAAGAGAAAGAAAAGTTTTAATTTTATTGAAAAGTATTTTTTTCCGACAGTGTCGCAGGTACTAAACTGATGCGCACCCCTTGGTAACATAATGGTACAGCCCAGCTTGCATGAGCTTCTTTGTTTACGGATGTGACGTAAAAGTACATTAAAAATGCTTTGTGGTCGAAGCGAACTCCTGTACAAAGTATCAAAACATAAAACATCATTAATGCATTGTCGACGAATGCATGTGTCAGTTTTATCTGAACGTTTTGTTTCTACTCGGAGTCTGTCGATAACATAAAGCGAGTTCGATCTGTCGCTTGATCCCTCCCACCGAGGATTATGATGCTTGTTATTATTCAAAAGACTCAAAATCGCTATGATGCTTGTTATTATTCAAAAGACTCAATCACTTCCTGAATCTGTTTCTAAAATTTCAGAAATCATCAAATTAGTAAGCCCAATTGCTTTGAGGTTTTTATTAATGCGTATGATTCAACAAACCGTGTTTACTAGAGCGTTGAGAGCAAACTACTCAAACAGAACCATGGTAACTAAACAAACAGACATTAACCCCTCAGTGACTGGAGAAAATATTGTAGTTTATTTGAAAATATTATACAGTGTTTCACTACACAAGGCTAGGAAGTTTCTACCCATTGCAAAATAATAATAAAAAACACAACAAACAGATACACAAAAAGTAGCTTTGTTGATAAAAGTGCTTTTAATATCGCTATTTAAACAGACCAAATGCAGTAATTCTTTTAAAAAGGTCAGTAAAAAATAAATAAAACAAAAGAGTGTAAATTCGACAGACATAACTATTATCAAAACACACAATAAACTATTAAGTATTAAATTAAGACAAAACACATATACATATACAAAGACCAAAGCCATGGTATTAGCACCGTTTTTAATCTTCCCAAAGAAAACAGGTGAAAAGCCTTTTCCTTGCAATACATTTACATTTTTTACATTTATGCATTTGGCAGACGCTTTTATCCAAAGCGACTTACAGTGCACTTATTACAGGGACAATCCCCCTGGAGCAACGTGGGGTAAAGTGCCTTGCTCAAGGACACACTGCTGGTGACCACTGGGATCGAACCAGCAACCTTCTGCATATCAGTTCAGTGGTTTAACCCACTGGACCACCATCTCCACTGATTTTTTCACTTCTTCCTTGCAATACATTTCTGTATCCCATTAATCGCGTGAAGAATTCACAGCCTTCACTGTCCTGTTGTTTATGAAGTCGGTTTTCCTGTAACCAGCCTGCCATAGATTGAAAAACAGATGACAAGAAAGAGTAAATATATAATAATGACGTGATTAAAGCCAAAACCTGAAACACTAACATGGGAATTCATTTTTGAGCACTTTATAGATAAGTTGTTCTCAACCAGGGGCCCGGGGGCCTCAGAAAACTTCCAAAGGAATTTGAAAAACTTTGATATAAGACAAAACAAGCTTTAAAAGGTGCACTGTGTACATTTTAGCGGCAACTAGAGAATTGCAACCAGCTACTGCTCACCCCACCCGACACAGGACAAAGATGTCATCGTCTGAGACAGCAGAGAGTAGCATGCGCTCTGTAGAGCAGTTTGTCCATTTAGAGCTACTGTAGAAACATGGCGGTGCAAAATGGCGACTTCACTGTAAAGGTCCTTTGACACTGGACGCGATTTTGACGCGCAAATAATTTCTGCGGTGGTTTTATTTTTCGATCAGCTGTTTTTGTAATGAGTGCTTCCACACTGAACGTGAATGTGCTGTGGCGAAAAAACAATGTTTATTTTTTCCGTCTGGATGTAGATTTTTATTTTTTTTTCACTCTCGCAGCGACAGAAAAGGCTTAAACCAATCACATACACGGAAACAAAGGTGACGAAATGTCCAGTTGATGTCATTAGCTATTCAATTAACATTAACTTTGGCCAGGTATCGCATTTCTCAAGAGATTACAGCTGTAGTTGTAGTTACAGTTGTACAGCTGCAACTGTGTTTGCCCACTGTAGGCTACAGACAACGATAACATAACCTTTTGAGTTAAAACTCGTTGATTTTTTTCTAAACCTAATTGTGTCCGCGACTATGGGAATTGAATGTGTTTTCGTCAGTACGTCTGTGGCACTTAAATGTTTACATTGTGGCTCAACTGGAAACAGCTGCTCCGGATCAATTGGTTCCCTGAAGTTCGTGGTTTGTCTCGTCAGATGCGGCCTCTGGAGGAGCTCCTCAAATTGTCCCACCGACATTTGAAAGTAGGTGCGGAACCGGCCATGATAAAGTTTTAGCTCCTGTATTAGCACACTCCCCTTCAGACTCTCTGTTCTTTTAAGACTGGGCGCACCCAAAACCTTCTTTTCGGTCTTTTAAATAAAATGAAAAGCTCGTCTTTACTGGATGATGAAGTGCCCATGTTTTCTAAGCTGTTGCCGCGAATGTTTTGGAATGTTGGAGCTCTGAAACGTCACAGACGTCGCAAATTTGTGTCGCGGCTGATGTGAATGGTTTTGACGAGAAATATTTGCACGCAAAATATATTCGCTTTTCCGTTACGCGTCCAATATGAAAGGGCCTTAAGACTTGCGGTGTATGTAGATGGAAATGGCTCATTCCAAGGTAATAAAAACATAACGGTTCATTATGTAAGGTCACACTGAAAACATAGTTATGCATATTATTATCCTCATAAATATTACACAGTGCACCTTTAAAATAAGAAAAATAAGAAATAAAAATAAGAATTTCTTGTTTTAATTCACCTCCCCACCCCCTATATTTCCACGGTTGTGGAATATACTGGAATATATATAATATTTTGTTAAATTGCGTGATTTAAAGTCGTCATGAAATGGTAGTTGTAATGGTTGGCTTTACAAAAAAGAAAAAAAATGTAGGGCAGGACTTGATTTTGTCTATTGGGAATTGATTGGATCGATGTGGTTTGCTATTGCTGCAATGTCATGTGTAAAAACGTAATACTCTATATACAGGTGTTGATATAGGTATTTTTATAAAAGAATGTACATTTCTCTAATTATGCCAAGCTCTCAAATACTTTTTAGAATATTAAATTTTTTTAATCGTAAAAGTATATAGACCTTTGTTGTTATTGTTTTAAAATGTGTTTTAATATTAGTGATCTGCTTCCTTCTGACTATTTCCCACATTTTACTCACTATTTCTCTTATCTTTTTGCCACTTTTGCAGGGAGTGATCAGGATAAATGATCAGGACAACGGGGAGCAGAGTAATGAGATCAGGAAATAATGTGAAATGACACAAATTTGCTTTATATTAGCATCACAAATCAATGCATGTAGTTTTGTGTTTATAGTACTGTCTTCCCTCGATTAATCGCATTCATTTCTTCATTGTAAACACTGATATTTTGAGTATCTGCCCTGAACGGATCTTTGACCACCTGTTATACTGTAGTTTATGTTTTTATTTTATTTTATTTTATTTATTTGCCCCAAAATGTTGAGAATAACACTTTATCACTTCATGGACATTGTGTGATGCAAACATGTAGTAATCTCACCTTCTTGAAACTGCTATGGAGCTCTGAATGTCTCCACAGGGTATGAAGTAAAACACAGGCCGCTTGACCCGCCCGTGTGGGTCCAAACCTAAATTTAGTTGAAAATTAAATGTATAAATTAAATAAGTCATATAACTAAACATATATGATTTTTATTGTGTTTTATTACACATCTGAAAATGAAACCGTACCCGTTGTCTTTGGTGCTGATGCTGATGATCTTGGGTAACGCTCCTTGGTTTATGATGGCAGTGGTGTTCGATACAGACACATGGCTCAGATTGATGAGGATGTGACATATCGTCACAGTGACGTCTATTGACTGCTCTACACTTCGGTCAGAGTTTGGCAGGATGGCAACCAGCTCCGGGAGCACCTGTTTAACTGTAGAGATGTTCATTAGCTTTTTTCCCTTGAAAAAACTGTAATGCGGTGTTCGCATATATCGGTATATAATGGCAGCTCACCGATAACAGCATGCAGTTCTCGGTAGCGAGAGATGTTTTTTAGCAGTGACACAGATATTCTGATCTCTTCCTTCTCTCCTTCTTGAAGCATCTTCTTCACCTGAGATAGACCTCCCTCCTTGTGCACGATGAAGTGTGCGATGGCCTGGGACATCTAATGGGGATACAAAGTCATCAAAAGGTTAGTTCACGCAAAAATGAACATTCTGTCATCAATTACTCACTCTCGTGTCGTTCTAAACCCCATTTTTGGAACACAAATAAGGATATTGAGCAGCTGCCCTAAACGGATCTTTGACCACCTGTTATAATGTAGTTTACGTTTATGTATTTGCCCCAAAATGTTAAGAATAACACTTTATTACTTCACGGACACTGTGTGATGCAAACATGTAGTAATCTCAGCATCTTGAAACTACTATGCAGCTCTGAATGTCTCTACAGGGAATGCAGTAAAATACAGGCCGCCTGGCCCGCCCGTGTGGAGGTTTTTAATTAAATCTGAGAGTTTTCTGTCCCTCCATTGAAAGTCCATGCTTCCAAAAGCTCATAAAGAGATTGTAAAAGCGAGAGACACGATTTCTTTACATGATGAACAGATTTAATTTAGGCTTTTATTCATATATAAACATTGATCAGTGAACGTACATCAGCGAAGTATTCAATTTGGTACAAGAAGGCTAAAACATGCTTGGTGCATGAGAACCAATGAGGTTCATTTTTGCATGTCACACAGGACATTTAAAGGGTAACTTCAGTGATTTAGCATTAAGCTTTGTATCAGTAGAAACCCGGTAGTATATTCGAATTATGGTACTTTACCCCCTCATATCCCCCTGAGATGAGAGAATTATGCATTTTATTTCTGGAAAAAATCCAATGATTACACAAATATCATCATTTTGCGTCACCGGAGGACTTTTTGGCCAGAGGGGTGGGATCTCACTCACAGAATGTAAATGCGCTCGGCTCGGCCTCGGGCATTCATAATGGGGCGGTGCAGAGAAAAGTGAGTGTTTCAACTTTTTAATGAATTCCTATGAAAGTTTAGCTTCCATATGCGATTTGAAATCACGCCAGACTGGACACGCGCTGTGAAAGACTGTGGCGCTTACCTCAGCTCTGCGCTCTCGTGATGAATAAAATCTGACTCCTGCTGCGTTTGCGCCGTGCCTTTCGTTCGGCTCACTCACACTTTATTGAAAAGACATGTTCTGTTTTTAATTGTAGTGTCTGTACTCTAACTGAACGAAATTATTGAATTACTATGAAAATCAAAACGACGGTTGGGTGGAGACACGGTGGGCAAGAGATGTAACCAGTAGCCGTGGCTTGGGAGTGGCCTCGTTGGGCAGCGAAGCAAGTGCATTCTGGGAGTTGTTGTCTTTCATCCACATGAGACAAAAATACATTTTCTGTCTTTTCTCAGTCTAGAAGGCACCCAAAAAGGCATTCAAAAATAATTTCACATTTCTACTACATAAATGACCCAGTTTAAATACACATTCATCTTCCCAACGCTGAAGTGACCCTGTCAGCTTCCAGAAGAACCAACAGACATTATTCAGGGCAGCACCATGACAGGTATGAAAGCGAGGCTGTGAGGGACAGTTTTACCATGTTATCAATGTTATCCTCTGTATAAAGCTTCTAGATCACTTATAATTTTTCCACAGCTCATGTTTTCTGGAGTTTTTGTTTACTGAAATTTATTGGAAAGATATCTTTGTAGTGTTTCGTCAGCAGAAAAATCCAAAGACCCATTAAATAACAGTACAACCCACTTAAGAGATGTATGTCTATCCCTCGCAGCCTCGCAAAGATGGTGCTGTAGTTTGTTCTCACGTGTCAAGCAAGAAGGCTGAGCTTACATTTACCATATCTGAGTGCTCTATGTATGTTTGCTGATCAACGTTTATATGTTAATAAAAGCTGTTAATAAAATAAAATGGTTGCGTATAAAATTCACAGACCCACTTTATATTAGGTGGCCTTAACTACTATGTACTAACATTTTAATTAATCATTTGATACAATGCACTTATTGTGTACATACATGTTTTCATTGTACTTACATTTAAAAAAATTACCTGCATGTAATTACGTCTGTAATCAATTTCTGTAGTTACATTTATAATTACACTGTTAACACTTCCCTTACACCTAACCCTACCCTTAAACTTACCCATACCACCACACCTGTCTCTAACTTTACCCGTACCCCACCTCAATATCAGCAAAAGTGTTTTGCAATACAATTTGAACCCAATAAGTACATTGCACTTATTTTTTGATATAAGTACATAGTAGTTAAGGCCACCTAATATAAAGTGGGGCCAAATTCTCCTCAGAACACTTTGATTAAACCGCTCGATTCCTATGGATTTATTATATAATCTATATGAGTTAGGGTTGTCTAACTAACTACTGGTACCAGTACCGAAAGTACAGAGAACTGGGTATATTGTGTACCAGCTGATAGACTCTGCTTTCAAAAGCTCTTGTTTGTGTTTGTTTGAGTGCCAAAGATTTCTATTCAGTAGAACGTTTTTACATTGAGCATGTTGAGCATTGAGGCCAATCACAATTATATCTATTGAGTGCATGAACGCAATGGCCTATCAGAGGTGCTAGTCATTAAAGGGGATAGTTCACCCAAAAATGAAAAATTTACCCACCCTCAAATCTGTTTTAAAGGACATCTCCGGTGAAAAATTAACCTAGGGGTAATTAACACATGGTTACCGAGTAGATCATTCTCTGGGATGCGTTTTCATGATAATTGAATGTAAAGAGTTTTATCTCTAAAAACAGATTAGCTCATAACGCTAGTATATGGGGCATTGAGAACTTTGTAAGTGTACAAACAGTTTAATATGAAGATACTTTATAAAGACAGTACATTACGCGTATACAGACAGGAGCCATCTTGGAAGTCAAGACAAGACAAGTCGAGCCAGGAATGCTGTGCTAAGCTGAACTTAATTCCTATCGACCAGCTCACTTAGCACAGCATTCGTGGCTCGACTTGTCAAGACTGTTTTCCAAGATGGCTCCTGTCTCTATACGCGTAATGTATTGTCTTTATAAAGTATCTTCTTATTAAACTGTTTGTACACTTACAAAGTTCTCAATGCTTCGGTTTGCATGTAGGGACCCTCATTATGCTATCATGTTAGTGTGAGGCTATTTTGAGCCTTGTTAGTGGTATTAACTAGCGATTTAATTTTACTTATTCGGTGCCTCATATACTAGCGTTATAAGGTCATCTGTTTTTAAAGATAAAACTCTTTACATTCGATTTTCATGAAAACGCATCCCAGAAAACAATCTACTCGGTAACCATGTGTTAATTACCCCTAGGTTCATTTTTCACCGGAGTTGTCCTTTAATTTCTTTCTTCTGCTGAACACGAAAGAAGATATTTTGAAGAATATGATTGATGGGCCCCATTGATCCCCATAGTATATTTTTTCCATACTATGAAAGTCAATGGGGTCCATCAACTGTTTGGCTACCGACATTCTTCAAGACATCTTCCTTTCTGTTCAGCCGAAGAAAATGTACGAAAGTCTAAAGGGTTTGGAACAGCATGAGAGCGAGTAATGGATGAAAGATTTACATTTTTGTAACCCTTTAAAAACCTTTAATTCTAAGCCTGAATGTAATTGTAGTCAATGCTGATTATAGTTATTTTAATGAAGTTGATTTCCAGATCATACCTCTCCAGAACAAGCTGTGAGGTTCTGCAATGCTCCAATGGACGCCTCTTTTGTGTGTTGGTTTGTGCTGACGGCAATGAGAGAGAGATACATGCGGACGGTGATGGCGCTCCAGAGCCACTCCACACCATGAGGACTGCCCTTCTCCTCGAGTAGGGGATAGTTTATATCTGCATCCTGAGCCACAACATAGGACGCCACATATGAGGTCAATTTGCTTTTCTACACCACTACCTTTGCATTAGGGATGGGCATTTTGGTCAGTCTTACACTCAATATACAATATATATTTTGAGTACTCAAGAGAAAAAAAAGTCAAGTGACATTTATACTTTCTTAATTGATTGCATCATCAGCTATATTATTAAATCAGCTGATAAAAAAGAAAAGAAAAAAAATTATATATATATATATATATATATATATATATATATATATATATATATATATATATATATATATATATATATAATCTAGGTTTTAATACTAACCTCCTCAGAGATTTTAGGACTGTTGAGAATGAAACAGCCAGGGTTGCTAGTTTCTGCATTGTGGTACTGTTTGGGCTGTTCTATCACCGGGGAATCCACATGAGGCGCCTCACAATCAAACCGATAAGAAAGGTTGTGCAGGATGCACACACAGTTTTCTGTGGCCTGGAAAAGAAGAATTAGTCATTATGTTGGAATAATCATTCGGGATAACATTAGATAATATAACATAGCATTGCCGTAAATGTGGACGGTAACGTGCTGATGCCTTCATTTGTGTCACAATGCGAGTGTTTAGAATGAGACGTTTTAGTAACTTAGTTTTACTCCAGTAAAATGTTTCTGAGAGAGGACTCACCCACATTCGTTTTGCTTCCGACGCCCATGATTAATATTATAACTATTATTATTATGTAGTGTAATGTAGACTGAGATACATATCACTATGAGAGGGTTGAGTTCAGGTACAAGTCAATGCATAGACTTTTCTATGTTCATTTTGCACACTGAATATGGGTTGGAGCTCTTCATTTTGAATTCTCAAACTGCACCAGATTCACAAATTTAACATTAAAATGCGCAACATTTTCTTACGGGGGATATGCCCCCAGACCCCACTAGAGGGACTGAGGTTATTCCACCACAGTTTCACCAACATCCTGTGGGAAACTGTACTTTCACCTACTTCAGTTTTAAATAGTACATAGAGCTCTTTTATCTTCAAAGATCAAGTAAAATTTTATGATTTTATGATGAATTATTAGACATAAATAAAAGACTCAGTTTTGCTGTTGATAAAGATTTAATCGGAGTACCTTTTCATCAGGTTTGTAGTCTGCAATGGTACCACGGATATAGTAGATGATGGACTCAATGAGACCCTCACAGTCCCGCATGGCTTTACGTCCATCTGGACCGGCTGAACTCAAATTTCTATACAAAAAAAGGTAATATTTATTATTTAATAACACCTCTTATGGAAAAATTGCAATGCAAAGTGGAATTTTCTGAAGTGAATATAAGAATATCTACACTACTTCGACTTCTTTTCGACAGTTTTTTTATGATGACAAAGCTGGATTTTTAGCCATTACTCCAGTATTCAATGCCACATGATCCTTTATTCTAATATACTGATTTTGAGTACAAGAAACATTTTTTTAAATCAATGTTGAAATTTAAATTTATTATTTTTGTGGAAACCATGATAAATCTTTTCCAAATTCTTTGACATATAGAAAGTTCAAAGAACATAATTTATTTTAAACAAATCTTTTGTAACATTATACATTTCTTGACTGTCACTTTTAATAAATTTAACGCATCCTTCCTGGATAAAAAATTGCTGTCTCCACACCTTTGAATGGCAGTGCCAAACACACTTAAAGGGATAGTTCACCCAAAAACAAAAATGTTATATTTTTCTGCTTACCCCCAAGGCATCCAAGATGTAGGTGTCTTTGTTTCTTCAGTAGAACACAAATGAAGATTTTTAACTCCAACCGTTGCCGTCTATCAGTCGTATAATGCATATGAATGGGGTCCAATTCTATTAGAGTAAAAAAAACATGCACAGACAACTTCAAATTAAACCCTGCGGCTCGTGACGACACATTGATGTCTTAAGACACGAAATGATCGGTTTCTGCGAGAAACCGAGCAGTATTTATGCTATTATTTCACCTCATATCAGACAAATGTCATCAGCTCTCCAGACCGCCATAACTTCCTGTGAATAAGGTCAAAATACCGGTGCGATCATAGAAATATATATATACGTAGATTCCTCATTCGACCGATCCGCACAGGCATTAATGAGGCATCTATGTATATATCTATGACCATGCCAGTATTTTGACCTTATTCACAGGAAGTTATGGCGGTCTGGAGAGCTGATGACATTCGTCTGATATGAGGTGAAAAAATAGCATATATACCGTTCGGTTTCTCGCAGAAACCGATCGTTTCGTGTCTTAAGACATCAATGTGTCGTCACGAGCCACAGGGTTTAATTTGAAGTTGTCTGTGCATGTGTTTTTTACTCTAATAGAATTGGACCCCATTCATATGCATTATACGACTGATAGACGGCAACGGTTGAAGTTAAAAATCTTAATTTGTGTTCTACTAAAGAAACAAAGACACCTACATCTTGGATACCTTGGGGTAAGCAGAAAAACATCAAATTTTCATTTTGGGGTGAACTATCCCTTTAAAATTGGTTCATTAATAATGCACAGCATTACTCGGGCTGTACTAGCACTACTATGAACAGATAAATCTGCTCCATTTTCAACCTTTTGTATCTTATATCTCAGTCGGTAATACCTCAGGCAGCCAGTAGCATTGTAGAAAATTTCAGGGTCAGAGAGGAGCTCCAACTTGGGGTCTTCCCCTTCAGAAATGCCTGAGCAGGGCACCAGCACACTGTCTGTGAGAGGTTTGACCGCTTCTCTAGCGAGCTGCTCTTTCAGAAAGTCATGAGAAGACAGATTCCACAGCAGCCCTGGAGAGAGAATAACATCTATTAACGGGAGGGTAGAGGTCACACTTTCAAGATCTGGATGTTTTCATAGTTGGAGACATGGCTGAAGTTTTAGCAGGATCAGCTAAAGGAACGTCAAGTTTGGCTGCACAATGAAATATATATGTTACAAAGCTGAAATATGTGGAATGGCTCCCTTACCAGTGAGCTGCCGTCGGGTCTCAATGTCTCGGTTCTTCTTGAGCAGTCTCAGGATCACTGGAAGCCCCTCACAGTCTTTGACTTCCATTTTGTTTTCATTGTTTTCAAAAACAATATTTCGGAGTGCGCTGACGGCAGCCCCCTGGACCTCCTCGCTCTCATTCTGCATGAGCGTCAGCAGCTTTGGGATGCCTTTAAGGTAAAGTACCTAAGCAGATGGAACATGATAAAATAAGAAACCTCAAAATTTAAATGGGTCATATTTTACACTTTTGTAGCATTTTATTTTTTCTCCCTTTAAAGGGATAGTTGACCCAAAAATTTAAATTCTGTCATCATTTACTCACCCTCAAGTTGTTCCAAACCTGTATGAATTTCTTTGTTCTGCTGAACAGAAGTTGGTAGTTGACATTGATTTCCATGGTATGGGGGACAAAAACACTATGGAAGTTAATGGGGCCCATCAACTGTTTGGTTATATTCCCAAATCCTTAAAAATATCTTCTTTTGTGTTTAGCAGAAGAGAATTCATACAGGTTTGAAACAACTTGAGGGTGAATAAATGATGGCCGAATTTTCATTTTTGTGTGTCCCTTTAAGTCCACTTAAAGGTTCATGCACCAAAACAGTGACAAATGACCGTTTTCCAGCACCTCTGACATTTAGTATTAAACAGCCTGTTTTTGCTACTTTACCTTTATGACTTACTAATTTTTAAAAGTTTGTAGTGTGTAAGATTTTTTAAAAGAGACTTATGCTCACTAAGACTGTAGTACTGTGAAATATTACAATTAAAAATAAACTTTTCTATTTTTATATCTTTTTAAATTGTATTTATTTCTGTGATGCAAAGTTGAATATTCAGCATCTCTACTCCAGGCTAATATACAGATTTTCTGCTCAAGAAACATTTCTGCTGCGTAATATTTTTGTAGAAACCTTGATATTTTTTTCAGGATTGCAGGGTAGCATTTTAAAATCGAAAGCTTTTGTGAAATTATAAATGTCTTTACTGTCACATTTGATAAATTGAATGCATCCTTGCTGAAAAAAAAAAAACGTTTGAATGGTAATGTATGTAATTGACCTTTTATGTTTGGTTAACCTCTGCATTCCGGTGCAGTTCACACTGTCATTCATCAGGAGAGGCGAAGTTGCTGAGTACCTAATTACTGTTGATATATAAACATGGGCGGTCGTGTGTGTATGTGCTAACAGTTAACAGTCAGAATAGATTGCAGGTTCGTTATCATAAATGTTATGAGTGGATAGGGGAGGTAGATTTGTGATTATTAACATTATAGTTCTGCTACATACAATAGTACATGATATTCTATTTTAAAAAGAGAAAAGAAAATCTAATTTAAATGTAGCATTTGAAAATATTTTTTTCAGACAGTTTTAATATTGGCTACTCTTGGATTCAAAGGGAACGTAGGCCCCTGGGGCTCCCTAAAGGATTCAACAGTGATAGTTCATGAATTGCAGAGATTGTATCTTAAAGGGGTGATGAACAGAGAAATCAACTTTCCCTTGAGCTTTTGATATATAAAAGGTCATGGTAATATAAGAATATCCTGTAAGTTTCAGAGCTGGCTGAAAACTTCCTTGTTAGTCAAAGAAAAGCTTTTATTGACACCAGCCCCAGAAAACGAGAGCTCTCAGAATGTGCGGATCTCTTACGTAATAGGACCTAGATGCCGCCTCTACAGATAAATATGCTTCTGTAGCCCGGCCCACCGACTCGTGAGCTAAGGATCGTCCCTGCACAAGCTTCCTTCTGAACACACACTTATGTGAGTAGCCTAAAACATGTTTTTTTATGTGTTAGTTTTGCATAACATTACAGATCGTTTGAAATCTATTGATTACCTACCTTAGCACACTGTCACAGGGTGGAGAAGGTGTTATTGAATTGGTTCACTCGTGATCGGACTTGTAACGTTATGGGCCAGGTGCGAGTGTGTGTGCCCGCGCTAGTGAGTGAGTGAGTGAGTGTGTGTCCTCCCGCGCGAGTGAGTGAGAGAGAGAGAGAGTGTGTGAGTGTGTGTGTGTCTGTGAGTGAGTGAGTGAGTGAGTGAGTGAGTGAGTGAGTGTGGGCATGTTTTTGTGAAATATCAGGACACAAATGTGTATAATGACATGGGTATGACATAGGTATTACAAAAAGAGGGTGAAATATGAGGCGGTTACCCATGTCCTCACTTTTCAAAATGCTTATAAATCATACAGAATGAGGTTTTTTCACAGAAAGTAAACTGTGCAGTTTCCTGTGATGGGTAGGTTTAGGGGAAGGGGCAGTGTAGGGGGATAGAAAATACGGTTTGTACGGTATAAAAACCATTACGCCTATGGAATGTCCCCACATTTCACAAAACCCCCCTTGTCTGTCTCTGTGTGTGTGTGTGTGTGTGTGTGTGTGTGTGTGTGTGTGTGTGTGTGTGTGTGTGTGTGTGTGTGTGTGTGTGTGTGTGTGTGTGTGTGTGTGTGTGTGTGTGTGTGTGTGTGTGTGTGTGTGTGTGTGTGATTTAGTGTTTGTTTGATATTTTGCGAGTCCTCTGAGCATTTCCCCCAGACGATTCCTGGGACAGACGGTAGCTGAAGCTCATTAAATATGCAAATATTATCCAATCCTAGCCGTGGGCGTTTACTTCCAAATCTTCAGTTCGGCACGCCCATCAAATCCAAGTGTTTCTCAGAGAGCCTCAAAACCAAGGCAGAAAATAGCCTATTACTTATTCATTATGATGTTTTTGAATGTAAAAGTCATAAGTTGACCTCAGACAACAGTGTAATTTTTTTTTTAAAAGCCAGTTCATGACCCCTTTAAAACACTAGACTACACTAGCCCTTTTAATGAGAACCGTCCTTTCGATGTTTGTCGTAATGTTTTAAAGTCTATAAAGGTCAGGTACTATGGAATATCAACAGCAGAAAAATAACTCTACAAAGACAATGAAACACTGTTGTCATCTTAATAATTACTGTCTGTCAGCATTGTAAACCACACTAAATACTTTCCTCTCACTTTCTTCCACACCCCTTTTCCTCTTAATTAAAGTGCCACCTCACAATGTAGTACTATGACTCATTTTTGTCCGAGGCGTTTGTTATCATAGCATTCGTTGAGGCTAGACTTTGAGGACTGTGTTGAGATATATCATTATCGTCTTTTGGGTGGATCATAGCAGCATGTGCCAATTTCACTGGAGTAAGGTGTCACTTACCTTTTTCTTAGCATCAGGACTGTTAAAGCACTGGTTCTGTATGAAGTTTGCAGCAGTGATTTGTGCTTCCATATTATCTTGTTCCAGGAGATTTACAGCCTCTTTTAGTGTTATCTCTGTGCCTAGTTCACCTTGTCTGCCTTTCCTTCAACACACAGACATAAAACAGAAATACAGTGTTCATTCCATCTAAAATAGTTTTAGGCCAATTTATAAGCTAACATCTTTGTTTCAAGGTAATTACTAATAAACAAATAATAATCTACATGTCCACTGTGAGAGACATAATCTAAAAAAAAAAAAATCCAGAAATCACAATATATGATTTTGTAACTATTTATTTGTATGATACAGCTGCAAATAAGTATTTGAACACCTGTCTATCAGCTAGAATTCTGACCCTCAAAAACCTGTTAGTCTGCCTTTAAAATGTCCACCTCCACTCCATTTATTATCCTAAATTAGATGCACCTGTTTGAGGTCGTTAGCTGCATAAAGACACCTATCCACCCCATACAATCAGTAAGAATCCAACTACTAACATGGCCAAGACCAAAGAGCTGTCCAAAGACACTAGAGACAAAATTGTACACCTCCACAAGGCTGGAAAGGGCTACTGGGAAATTGCCAAGCAGCTTGGTGAAAAAAGGTCCACTGTTGGAGCAATCATTAGAAAATGGAAGAAGCTAAACATGACTGTCAATCTCCCTCGGACTGGGGCTCCGTGCAAGATCTCACCTTGTGGGGTCTCAATGATCCTAAGAAAGGTGAGAAATCAGCCCAGAACTACACGGGAGGAGCTGGTCAATGACCTGAAAAGAGCTGGGACCACCGTTTCCAAGGTTACTGTTGGTCATGCACTAAGACATCATGTTTGAAATCATGCATGGCACGGAAGTTTCCCCTGCTTAAACCAGCACATGTCAAGGCCCGTCTTAAGTTTGCCAATGACCATTTGGATGATCCAGAGGAGTCATGGGAGAAAATCATGTGGTCAGATGAGACCAAAATATAACTTTTTGGTCATAATTCCACTAAACGTGTTTGGAGGAAGAAGAATGATGAGTACCATCCCAAGAACACCATCCCTACTGTGAAGCATGGGGGTGGTAGCATCATGCTTTGGGGGTGTTTTTCTGCACATAGAACATGGCGACTGCACTGTATTAAGGAGAGGATGACCGGGGCCATGTATTGCGAGATTTTGGGGAACAACCTCCTTCCCTCAGTTAGAGCATTGAAGATGGGTCGAGGCTGGGTCTTCCAACATGACAATAACCCGAAGCACACAGCCAGGATAACCAAGGAGTGGCTCTGTAAGAAGCATATCAAGGTTCTGGCGTGGCCTAGTCAGTCTCAAGACCTAAACCCAATAGAGAATCTTTGGAGGGAGCTCAAATTCCGTGTTTCTCAGCAACAGGCCAGAAACCTGACTGATCTAGAGAAGATCTGTGTGGAGGAGTGAGCCAAAATCCCTCCTGCAGTGTGTGCAAACCTGGTGAAAAACTACAGAAAACGTTTGACCTCTGTAATTGCAAACAAAGGCTACTGTACCAAATATTAACATTGATTTTCTCAGGTATTCAAATACTTATTTGCAGCTGTATCATACAAATAAATAGTTAAAAAAATCATTCATTGTGATTTCTGGATTTTTTTTTTTGATTATGTCTCTCACAGTGGACATGCACCTACGATGACAATTTCAGACCCCTCCATGATTTCTTAGTGGGAGAACTTGCAAAACAGCAGGGTGTTCAAATACTTATTTTCCTCACTGTACACACACACACACACACGCACACACGCACACATATACATATATATATATATATACTACCAGCATATGACATTTTTAATGAAAAATATACTAATTTAATGTGTCTAATTTAAATTCAATTTTATATATAATTTATTATTTTATAAACAAATATATATATACATATGTGTATATATATTATATTTTTTTTAAGCAAACAAATAAATATACATTTACATATATTATTTACATATATTAATACTTATTAAAGTGCTAAGCAAAATATGATTAAAATACATATAACACAAAAAATAAATAATTGGATTATAAAATAATAATTTAAAATATAAACTTATATATATTACACTACTGTATATTACCAAGTGTTAATTACTAATTAGAAACTACATTAATCTTTCTGTGATATTAAAATAACAAAAATACATCTCAATAAGACTGTAAAATCAAAATGTGTGTTTAACTAAGATTAAGTAGCTAAAATGTATAAACTACTGGCTTACTTTGCCGACATTGTCATTGCATGTTGCTTGACCTCCACCTTTTCTATCCTCACTAAACTTCCTGACTGCTCCTCCATGCTGATCAGTGAGCAAGATTGGGAGGGTCGTCTTCCTGCAACAATCTCCAGGCTCGGCTTCCGTATGCGGTTCTGCCAGGACACGTTCTCTGATTGTTCGTAAGCACCGAAACCCCCCTCACTCGGCTTGCAGAGGGTCCTCTGAAGGGTGTGTTTCTCTAATCCCATCCTGTTCCTCTGTGAAGGAGGATTGTATGGGGTGCTGGGTAAAAACACGTCATCTGTATCATCTATGTGATTGTTCTCATACACAGAGTTACTGTGGGGCTGAGTGACAGCCGACAGGCCTGTAATATACGACCTCGGGTTTCGCAGAACCTCAGAGCGGGCGTAACGTAGAGGGTGATTGTTCATATGGAAATTGTTTGCTGTCGAAGCCGAGGGAAGTGTGAGAGAATTGGACCCCCAGCATAAACCCTCTCTTTTGGTGATGTATCGAAAGCTTCCATAGCCTCTGTGAAACTGAGGCGGCTCGGCACTTGACCACTGAGATCGATCAACCATCCGCAACGACCTTGTAGCTTCATGCTTGACGGAGATCGTCTGCTGCAAAGTATAGTGTGTGTTATTATCTCAAGTGAATTTAGTGATATTAAAGGAATAGTTCACCCAAAAGGCATAGACAATAGTGGACGTTTGTGTCCACTATTGTCTATCATACAGTTTCAGATGAGTGCACAAGTTGTATGAACTACTTTTATACTACCTTTAAAGGGATAGTTCACCCAAAAATTAAAATTACCCCATGATTTACTCACCCTGGTGTGTATGACATTCTTCTTTCAGACGAATACAATCAGAGTTATATTAAAACATGTCCTGGCTTTTCCAAGCATTATATTGAAGCCCCAAAAAGTGCATAAATCCATTATAAAAGTAATCCACACCGCCAGGGGGTTAATTAAAGCCTTCTGAAGTGAATCGATGGTTTGTGTAAGAAAAATATCCATATTTAAAACTTTATGAAGTAAAAAATCTAGCTTCTTGCGGACTACAGTCCGTACTCAGGGCTTTCCTGTAGCTCGAACAGTAGAGCATGGCGCTAGCAACGCCAAGGTCATGGGTTCGATTCCCAGGGAAAACAAGAACTGACAAAAATGTAAAATGTGTACCTTAAATGCAATGTAAGTCGCTTTGGATAAAAGCGTCTGCCAAATGCGTAAATGTATTCAACTTATGAAGAAAGTGTAACGCCTCTCGCAGTTCAAAAGTGCTTACGCTACGTCCGACGTCATACGTCGTGCCAGTTACGCTTTTTCCGCAAGTTGAATATGAAAGGCAGTCTGGCGGAACCAATCGATTCATGTTTATGATGGATGGATGCAATTTTATGGGCTTCAAATTTTGGGCTGCCATTTACTGCCATTATAAAGCTTGGATTAGCCAGGACATTTTTAATATAACTCTGATTGTATTTATCTGAAAGAAGAATGTCATATACACCTAGGATGGCTTAAGGGTGAGTAAAACATGGGGTCATTTTAATTTTTGGGTGAACTGTCCCTTTAAGGTGCTTTTTGCCCATTTTTTGGGGGCAGAAAATGGGCAAGCACCTTAAAGCTTGACAGCCCTTTCATTCACTTTCATTGAGTGGACTAAATGATGACATTTCTGGGTGAACTATTGCTTAAAGAACACATTTTATCCCACTGGAAAATAGTTTTTACCTTTATGTATAGATTCCCTAAAGATGAACTACTTGAAATATGACAGCCGGAGAGACTGTCTAAGAGAGATGAATCTGCAACGCCCAAAACACACACAATTGAATTACATACAATACAATATAATGGAAAACATATTCCTCATGCTCACTTACAAATCCTACCAAATAGGTTTGAATGCGCGAGTTCTGACTAACTAAGCTAGGGTTCACATTTCTCAACTACCAAAAAGGTACCAGATGTGTTCATTTGGACATTATTATATTGTATTATATATTTGGAGTAGTACTATGTACATTTTATGGTATATGAATATAAACAATACATAATTATTCGGTACACATCAAAGGCACTAGACACTACCACCACAGCACTTTTTGCAAAGAAAAATAAAATGGGTAGCACTTTATTTTACAGTCCTGTTTCGCATAAACATACTTTGCACTTATTGTAGAAATTACACTAACTAGGTACCTTAACCCATGTAGTTAGCTACAGTACTCAGTATTTTTGTGGGTAAGTACACATACAATAAAGGGGAACCACAAAATCAAATTAAAATTGAAAGAATAAATCAATATTATTTTGCATGTTATTTTAAACATGCATGTGTTTAAAATAAAATATAATATAATAAAAGGACAGAGTTGAGAACAAAGGACCAGTGAAAGCTGACCATAAACATTTGAGTGTCATCCTGTATTTTTCGAGCCACATAAAATGTACACACCTGAAATCTTATTCCAAGCCTAAACACTGATTATATTTACATAGTTTAAAACAATGCGGTTTCATTCCACATACCTGGCAGTTTTGGTTTCTTTCTTTTCCGAGAGAGAGTGAGCTGCACTTGTTGCTGTAGTCTGTTCAGCCGGTGCGTGTCCGCGAGAGTTAGTTTGTCCGCCTGCGGTAAAGCTAAGGAAGAGTCCTCCGAGTGAAAAACGGCCTGAACGGGCAACACAGACCGCATAAAGTCTGCCTCCTCCGCCATCGGATCAGATGGAGTTGTGTATGACGCGTCAGGTGTTTGAGTCTCTGTTGGGCGTGTAGAAGCGCTGTCTCTCTTTCTTTGTGCACAGGGTGTGGTTTAAACATGCGTCACCTCACTCACACAGATCGTGTTTCTGCATATTCACTGACTGAACACCTGCGTTCGTGGAGGTGGTTGAAGGGTTCCTCTGCGGGCAGACATCGACTGGACTGGTTGGCAGTGAAGTGTGGAGTCACCGTTATTCAATGTAGTGCTATAGCCTACAAAAACAACAACAGCAAAACATATCGGACCCCCTATCATATGGGATGGCCCCTCCCACAACAGAGACGTCACACTTGAAAGTTTGTATAGGTAAAACACTCTTCCATGGTAACCATTTCTGGCAACAGGGATTGTAGAGTGCTAAATATCAACTACAGCTGTTCTCAACTAGGGGTCACTCAGGGCCCACTATAGGGGGCCTTACAATTATTTAAAATAAGACAAAACAAGCTTTAAAAATAAGGTAAACTATAAAATATTGGCAATAGTTTTTTAAAGCTAGGCAATATTTTTCATAAACACTTTTTAAGAGGCCTACACTACCCTGAAAAAATTATCTTTATGATTTACAACATTAATTCTTTTGTCAAATTAACTTAGATAATGTTTGTGGCTTTATAATATTTAGAGTTTCTGTTGATTAAACCAATCTCCTTCATTGTATTCACTCAATTTTTTAATTTCAATGAACTCAAAAATTGTAAGCAACAAAGTTATTTACTTTTTTATGTTAATCCAACAATAATCTTTACAGTGTACTGGTTATACACCTGTCTGGGTGTATATATATATATATATATACGTTTGACCTCTGTCATTGCCAACAAAGGGTATATAACAAAGCATTGAGATTAACTTTTGTTATTGACCAAACTTATTTTCAAATAAATCGTTTTTAATAAATACTTATTTTCCACCATAATTTGCAAATAAATTCTTTAAAAATCAGACAATATGATTTTCTGGATTTTTTTTTCTCATTCTGTCTCTCATAGTTGAGGTGTACCTATGATGAAAATGACAGGCCTCTCTCATCTTTTTAAGTGGGAGAATTTGCACAATTGAAAAAATGTGCATAATTAAAAAAATAGTATGGCTACTATTATATTCATTCACGTAAGCTGCATAACTCAGGTTTGTTCATTCAATAGTAGTCATACGGTGAAAGTGAAAGTGATGTAGTTGAGTGTGATGAAAAATGAGCCGAAAAGATGTCCTGCCTATGTATATCCATACACGCGCTCACCCTGCTTCTCAGTCGGAAGGCTGCGTCCTAGAACTAGACGGCTGCATATTTTGCCTGCCACATCATCGAGCTCTGTTAAAGGATGTGTCAATTTGAAGGATTCTTTGAAGGCAGCCTTCGTTTTGCATTCTTCTTATTTTTGCATCCTAGGCTTATTTTTAAGGATGCAAATGTGAATCCTTCACGTCCTCCAATCACCCACAATCCTTTGCACACATTCCAATTCACAAAATAAAATATTATCATGAAAAATGTTTTTATAATAACAATTGTAATAATAATTGTAATAGTATTTCCGTGCCATGATCACTGGGATGGAAACATAATGTAGCCTTGCACACTTGACCATCTCATTCTAGCGTTTATGCCGAGGACTCTCCTACACTACAAGGACGCATGTAGTCACTGAGCGCCTCAAACAAAGTTTGTGCTGAACCATAACAATAAGCTTATTCTGAGTTCACGTCATGTCATTAGCGTAATTATGAGATGGTAACCTGTGACATTCTACTCACTATTTATGCGTTAACACTATCAATGCCGAAATGAATCTGCAGCAGTCAGGTGGTACAAGTCAAAGTTTTTTGTTGTTTACGTTACATTATTATTACAATGTTATGTGCTTTGAGACATAAGTTATTATAACACCGTCTCTCGTGGCGCTTTGCAGACTCTGAAGGGGAGGGTGGGATCTTAAATGCTTTCAAACAGCTTGCTATTGCTAGCCACTACAAAACTGCACTTGCTAGCTTTTACTCCCTCCCTCAACTACTCAACAATTTATTGTCTGTTTGTGTGTGTTTTAAATGTATGTGTTTATTGTGTCTACATTTAAAATTATTTGTTGGTTATTCACCTGTGTGTTCTAAATTCTGAAAACACTGCAATTAAAAAAAAAAGACAATTAACTAGGCTACTTTAATAAAATACTGCCTAAACATAAGTGATGGAGTTCAAAGCTTGTTTTATTTCATTTATCATAATTTTATTAATTTGTTTTGGTAAACTGGAAAACACTGAGAGAGGCACAATTAATGCAGAGGCAGTAGCAAACATAAGTTTAACCAACAGAGGGCGTTATTGTAAAATTCTAAAAAAAACACATCAAGAATATTTTGACATACCATAATATTTAATACATTGCAGATTTATGTTGAATGAACATGGATATTTAAAATGTGTATATCACTGTGGTAATGCATAATTAAATAATCAGTAAAAGCTATATTATTGTTGTTGTTTTATCAATCCTGCTAGGTACATTTCAAATAGTTATTTAAATATGATAATATTTGACTTAGATATGTAAAAACTAGTGCTGTCAATCGATTAAATTTTTTTTAATTAATCACACAGTTTTCTGTAATTAATCATGGACATTAAAAACTAGTCATATATTTTTATATTGTAATTCTTAATTTAAAATTGAAACTCCAAATAATGTAGAAACAACGTCAACACAGTGCATTTTAAATATTTGATTGATGTTTATTTTACTATGAATAAAGGCCAGTATCACAGATACTAATGTAACCTTGTTTTTTTATGGCCTTTGTTTTTGGTTATATTACACAACTCTCGATTCATATTTTATACCACAACAAAAACTATTAGCCTAACTAATATAAAGTTTGAACATTCTTAAAGATGCGTAAAACAGTCAGTAATAAAATAATAACAAATAAACAAGTGATAGCACAAATAAATAATACCAAATATAGTAAGACAAATATAGTAAAACCAGAAATTTGAATAAAGTAATCAAATGTAAAACAACACTGCATAGTCTTTATCACTGTATAAATGAATAATTATTATTATTAAAGCTACAAAAGTTAATCAGTTAGCAGCAGTGAATGATTTTCTCTCTGTCTTTTGTTCTTTGATTAACTTTAATGGCACAGACTGCATATAAGGGATGGAGAGGCCGAGACAGGAATCTCTGGGCTGGCCAGTGCAGGAACCTCTGGAGCAGCTGAGGCAGGAATGGCTCATATGAACCTCTGGGACCATGGTAACAGGTGACAGGGCATTTTGGGAAAGGCTTACTAGCCCTGCAAAATGTGGAGGGATCAGGGAAACTCGAGAAACTGTAAACCATAAATGGAGGAGAATTTCATTCAGTCCAATCCGCCGGCTTGGGTCTTGTGGATCAGATGGCAGCACTCTGTGCAGAACAATGGGAGAAAGAGGGAGATGAGAGAGTTGAACTTTACACCTGATGTCTTTGGAATAATCTGTAAGATTTGACTGTTCTAAAAAGTTCAGATATGTTTAGATGTTACTTTTCCCTGATTTTTCTGTTTTGAAAAGTACAAACGGTCTTCTTTGTTGTGATGGATGTCATCTTGTCATCTGACAAGCCAGGCTGAAAGCATTCGCCCCGACCAATCGCCAGCAGGTCATTGGTTTCTGGATAGCGTCGACACACCATTGCAAATAGTAGCACTCCAAGCACTTATACAGTAGCAGGTTTCCCTTGGTACCTGCCCTCCATTCTTTACTCAGGGGTCCGAAGGGAAAACAGCTTCAAAACAGTGGGTTGTCATGTGGCAGGGAACGTAGGCCTATGCACGTAGCCCTAGTGTTTCACCGCAACATTAAGATGAACAACCTGCTGATCAACCCAGAAACCCTTCAAGTCAGGCTGATTGACTTCGGGTGTGGGGATTTTCTGAGAGATCTGCTGGCTATGATATCTTCGATGTATTATGCATCAAATTTGTAGTTTAGGACTTAAAAAATAAGAAGTTAGCATCTTCAAAATGTGAATATATCTTCAAAGTCATTTGTAGCTGATCTTAGGCTCAGTACCTTAAACCATTTTGAGGCTGGGTTGGATATATTTAAGTCAAAAATAGAGCAAAATTGGCAGATTGGTGCCATCTGGCTGTAACACCATTTGTAGCCATCATGTTTATTATTCTGTATTTTTGAGTCACTTACAGTAGTGGCCAAAAGTAATGTCCAGCCTAGGAATATTGTCATCTTCACCCTTTATTCAAATATTATAAAAAAATATGTTAAAGGTTTTGCAATTATATTACATAGTTGTGCTTTGAGTCAATTGTTTTATTTGTGATAATGCAATGAAACATGCCAAATTGTGCGAAAAAAATGTGTTGGTCAGGCTTTCATGCAAAGAAATTACAAGCACATGCAAAAACAAGTGAGAACATAGTAAAATAACATGACATATCTTAAAATATGTCAGAGCCATTGTTTTGTCTCAAGATGCAAATTTGTTGGCATGTTGTTTTTTCTAAGGCATGTTGGCTAAAGTCACTTAAATTCCTTAATTGAACTAAGGTTTAATCCGGGCTTAATCCAAGCCCTGTCTGTGAAACTGGGCCTTAGTGTTTTGTTCTGTCTATTTAACCCTTTAACTGTCACCCCCCTTTTTGAGAATACACATGAAAATGCACTATCCAAACTTAAAGGGCTGTAATTCAAGAATGCTTTGGAATATAGACCAAAGTTTGGACTCGTTTTAAAGACGACACTTGGCAGATTATTGCTGAAGTGAAAGCATATGTAAAATATGAAAGTATGAAAGAGTTATGGAAGTTTAAATTTACTGTAAATGAAAAAATACTGTACTAAATATTTTTTATTTCATATAAAATATATCTTTTACAAAAAAGAATTTACTCTAAAATGACTATAAAATCAAAGCCATATGTCTAACCAATTTGTGTTCCAAATTTGAAGTTGATATCACAAAAATTGAAGTTCCCATGAGATTTTGTTTAGGGTGCTGTACCAAAAATAGCCACCGGGTGTCATTCAAACTCCATTGATTGTTTTTTTGATGCATTTTCCTGTAATTTTCTGTCCAAATATCACTTCCATCACAAAACAGTCACCAAATATGGACCCTTGAGACTCAGACCTTTCCGACAATATGTGTTTTGTCAAGATTGGAAAAGATTTTGATTATAAAGTAGTTAAAATAATTGTTGTAATATTAAACATGACACCGCCCACTAGAGGAGGAGCCCGCTAGAATAATTTAGAGTAACGTTTCCATGGTAACACAATGTCCGATTTCAAAACGGTCACAGGATGAATTTTGAGTTTGTAAGCTTTCAAATGATACCTAATTTATGATAAAATGTTTTAAATATTTTCTCATCTGTTGATGGTTTAATCAAACTTGTAGGGTCATTAAAAAGAAAAGAAAGAAATCCCTCTGGACATCACTTTTGGCCACTAGTGCACATTCCACTGGGTGGCAGAGGTCAACAGGGGGACTCTTCATAAATAAAAAAAATACAATTAAAATGCTTAAATACACTCAAAAAAAAAAAGGTTCTATATGGCACCAAAAATGGTTCTTGGCTCGTAATCATAGGGGAACCTTTTTTAGTGCTATATAGCACCAATTTTGGTGCTTCAGTGGTTCTTCAGTGGTTCTTCAGAGGTTCTTCACCGGTTCTTTGACTAAGGTGCTATATAGCACCGCTAACTATGGTGCTATATAGCACCGCTACCATATACAGAACATGTTAAGATATGGTGCTATATAGCACCAAAAGTGGTTCCTCTATGATTACGACGAAGAACCATTTTTGGTGCCATATAGAACCTTTTTTTTTTAGAGTGTATATAGGCGTACGCAACATTTCATCCTCTGGTAAGAAATCTGAAATTTTTCATGAACTGTTACAATCTCACTCAAAAATGTTCAGCTTTATTCAACTCAAAATGCAACTTTTAAAACAGTAGTACGTTAAACAGCATGCTGTTATGCAACATATAATCACCAGAACACCAATACATTTTTTAAGGAATATATTAAAACACTAGCTATATGAGCAAATAAAATATTGTTCATAGATACTCTGATGCTAGCCTAATAAGTTTCAGTTTGATTTGAAAACGCCATATAGGCTATAATATGAAATATATTTATTTTTTGCTGGTGAATCAAAACATTTAAAGGTAGTGCGTAGCTACATCACTGCACTCTCTCTTTTAGACAAATACTTGTGGTCAAACATTTGAAAGGACTCGATTGGCTGAGTGTGATCAGCTGAAGCGGTGCGTCAGTGCGCGAGCGAGCACAGGAGTGCGCTCGTGAAAAAAGATACAACTCGGGAGACACGGCAGCAAACGCTCTTCAAACCAAATTTGATTGCCACAGACTGCTTTCCGAAGCTTACTGCACGAAATAATAGCGATTAGCCTTTATTACATCCTCACTTTGGCTCGTTTAATTTGCTTGGGGACGCTAGATATGGAGCTTGTTGGGTCTGTATAACAAACGCGGACAAAGCGGATCAGCTCGAGCCGAGATGAGCGCGAGTATGAGCGGCTCTGGGTCTGCGCCCTGTCGCTTCGCACATTACTTCATCATATGCGGAATAGACAACGAAACGGGTCTAGAGCCCGATGCTTTGGCAGGTAAGACTGAGTTATTGTGTTTTATACACTGTAGCGTGATGGTAAACACACTAGAGTCAAAAGATATAATACACACGAGCTGACGTGCACGGATTTCTTATGAGCCCTGCTTGAATCACATTATAGCCTCCTGATATTAGGACATTCAAATGCATTTAATATATGAATATGCTTGACTGGGAGCCTATTTGACATAGGAGTGGGACCCTAAGAAATTATGTAATTGCACAGATTTTTGAGACACAAAAGTAGGTTTGAGTGCATTGTTTTGGATTAATGTGAGGTTTTCACAAAATATGTTTAATTGCATGGCAATAACACTCAAGTCACCTTACCAAGATACAAAAACGAGGTGGCAGATATTTTTTTTTTAAAAACAATGTGACTACACAATGGTTTTTATATTGAATTGAACACATTCAGTCAGACATGAGATGTGGAGTCTAACTGTATTTTTGCATATTTATTAAATGTAGTAGCCATTTTGTTTTTCTGATTTTGCTGGCTACTATAATATCTTGTTATGATGAGGAAAAGTAAGTACCTTCAAATCCCAAGCATTGTCTTTACGGTTTGTGTGATGGAGTTGACTTGTGAGAGAAAATGCGAGCAGTGGAATTACTTACAAATATGAATTTAACACAGCCTGTGACTAAAGTCTGTGTAACCTGTCTATATCTTATATATTGCTATAGAGGCAATTAAATCAATCAATTTAATACCCAATTTCCTAAATTAAGTGAAATCAATTACAATGTTCCCAATCACTCTCTGAAAGCAGCTGCATATGTTGAGTGTTGGAGGAGGGATGAGATCAATTCAATGGTTAAAGATGGAACGGTCAGCATTGAGCCTCAAAGCATCCAATAAAAAAAAATCATCATCCTCCTTATGTATTGATTGTCTGAATATTTTTGGTTGTCAAATGGTGGTGTTAAATCCTGACCTGATAACTGATTATATATTTTGTTGTTAACATACTGGCCGAGCATCTAACAGTGGTTTAGATGGATACTTAGGGCGATGACAGAGAAGAGAACGAAATCAGTCAGTTTTGAGACATCTCAAGATGTCAAAGAACATAGAATATGATTATTATTATGACATTTTAATAGTACAAGTCTGAAGCGATTTAAAGTGTTTGTTTTTTAGAGATGGTGAGTGATTGGTTGGATTGATTGAACTTCTTATATTGGTCTTATGTATCTTATTGGATATTGAACTGACAGGGTTTCAAAAGATATCACAAAGTATTACAGTACAAAGTGTCACCCCCTGAACTTGCATTGAGCAACCCAGCTCGCGTGGCTTTCACTACTGATCATTTTGATTTCACGCACTCATACTGTGAATGGTATCAAGAGACGAGTCTCAAATTCTCTGATATTATGTAGCTTGTGCTGTGGTGTTTTTGCCACTTCAAGTCTTATGTTTGTACTAATTGTCTCGTGTACGATGTTCATATTTCTTGTAACTTAATTTGAAAGCACAAATGCTTTTGCCAAGAGCACAAGTGTAATTGTCAGAGCAAACCGGGCTTTTAAAAAGCAACTACTACTTGTAATCCCAGTAGCCAGCCTGTCTACTCTAACCCTGTTTTTCTCCAATCTTTGTCTGGCCTTGTTTTAACAGATGTGATGATTTCCCTAACTTTTTAAGGCCTGGCACAGTTTGACAGACTGCTGGTGAACTGTGTGAAGAGCTAAGCTGCATGTGCGGGATGCTCTCGTGGATTAGATGTGTTGCTTTAAACCGAGAGCATACAGAGCAGGCCATGTGGGAACACAACAAACTGATGAACCTGCTTAGAGCTTCTATTTTAGCTTTCAACAGAAGTATTTAGCTCTATATTTGTGAAAATCAATAAATTAAGCCTGTGCGATTGTCCTGGGAAATGCAAGTTGATGCAAGTTTAACTCTATCCAAGGACGATAAATAATTTTTTTTGGCTAATGTCAGTTTGAAAAAGCAAAAATTTGTTAAAAATTCACTTATAACTATATACAAATTCTAGCTGATTGAATAAAATGATAGATATTCTCATGTTATAGTTGTTAATTGATTAATGGTCTTCATTAAATGTCTATGCTATTTTGTGTAAAAACTAAAATCAAACGTTTTAAATGCTACAATTAACAATATAATGTATAGTATGAAAAATAGATAAACTTTTAGAGATTTCTTAAACATTCCAAAGATTTATTGCTTTGAATGGCATAGGCAAATTTTAAAAAGAGGAGGAAAATATGCGTAATTAAAAATAAAATATTTTAGTATACTATTATTTATTAATATTTTGAATTGGCTTTTATTTTTATATTTTCATTTTAATAATTTTGTTTGGTGCTTTTAGTCTTTTTCTATTAGGTTTTTAAAAATATTTAAATTTTAGTTAGCTTTTATTTTTATTTTAGTTTTAGTTTGAGTAATTACTTAAACTTAAAGGAAAATTGCCTTGGCAACTAATTGATATAAAAATATAAGTTTTTCATCTAACACTTATTTTATTTTGGTTTTATTTCAATTGGAAAAAAAACCCTAACAAATTTGAATACTTTTAGCATAAATAACAACACTGAATTGAGAGCTTTATAGAGATTTGGGACTTGGCAATGCCTGGGAAATCAACCGCAGCCCCTTAACATCATAGCAGCACCACAATCTAAAAATCTGGTTTGTAATGTTTACAGAGAGAAAAGCCTTTCCCCCCTTTCAGCGGATCTAACTTTCCACTGTGAGATTGGTCTTGTTCCTCAGATAAAGTTCATCATGATTAAACAGTTTGAACTTGATTAATTTACCACTGTGTGTGTCCAGTGTCATTGGGGCTTGGATTTTATCAGCTCCCCGGGTTGCTCAGATAAGCCTCACACTGTGTATAGCATTGTGAGATGCTTCATTTGAGAGATCCATGTACAGCATAACCTTTGTTGAAGATTATCCTACTGTTCTTGTTTGATCAATATCGGGTGTTTTGAAAAGCCCCCTCGCCCCACCCTAATGCACCTGTATTCTCTGGTGGCCTAGTTTCTGAAGGCTAGCTTTGGTTGCACCTCCTGTGAGAAGACGAGAACGCTCATTTGTAATTCAAACCACTTGAAGATGGAAAGAGTGAGAGATGGTTTTCCTGATATATTTTTGGCCTTGCTTCCTCAGTTCCATTGTTCAAAATGCACATTTCCTGCTGGGTACCTCAGCATGTTTCTGCATGACTTAAGCGGCCGTCCAATCCCAGAGGGGCCCTGCACTCATATGACTGACCTCCCCCCCTTCCCAGGGCTTTTCAGCATAATCATCACTGCTGGGCGCCCTTTCATTGGTCTGTCTGTGTACAATCTGTTTCTTATGGAGGATTTTTATTTAAGAGGCTGTTTTTACTGTGTCAAGGTTAATTGAAGTGAACGCACTGTGGCCCCTCGATTGATGTCATTTTGAGTTGTTGTGTCTCCTTTCATCGATGGCCGAGTCTAGTTAATTGGACTGTTGTCCTCGGCTCTGATTACTACTGTTGCCGTATTTCGAGCGTGTGACCCTCTGCAAGACCAGTATAGTAGACTGTTTCCACATTGAATAAAGCTAATTGCAACTTTTTATTTTGCTACATGTTTTTTTTCTTCTCGTAATTGCTACTTTATTTTTCACAATGTGACTTTCTCACTTTTGTGACTTTAAATCTTGCAGTGCAGCTTTCTATTTCATAGGCAATTTTGCTTTGTAATTACGTTTTATTTATATATTTTAATGGTAACTTTATTTCTTATAATTGAAACTTTATAGCTCACAATGTGACTCACGTAAGGCAGCCGTTTCTTGTCATTTCGACTTTCTCACAACGTTAATTTATCACGTAGGTTGACTTTGTTTCTTGTAATTGCATTTGTAACTGCAACGTTTTGTCTAGCATGGTAATATTATTTCTTATAATAGCTCACAATGTGACTCACGTAAGGCAGCCGTTTCTTGTAATTGTGACTTTATATCACTTTAAGTTGACTTTGGTTCTTGTAATCGCAGCTGTACTGTATATTGCAATGCAACTTTATTGAATAAAGTATATACTGCTACTTTTATCTCACAAGGCAATTTTATTTCTTATAATTCTGACTTTATAACTCACAATGTGACTCACACAAGACGACTTCTTGTAATTGCAGTTATATATCGCAATTATCTATATTATGAAAGAATGCAACTTTTTCTTGTAGCTGCAACTTTTTATCTTGCAAGGTCATTTTGTTTCTTGTACTTGCGACTTCATAACTTGTGATCGTAACTTTGTTTCTTGTAACTACAACTTTTTATCAAGCAAGGTCATTTTATTACTTATAATTGCAACTTTATAGTTCACTTCCCGGTGTGATTTCAGGTAAGGCAGCTGTATCTTGTTTGTCTGGCTATCACCAGACCAAGCTCAATTTAAGATTGAACATTGGTCTGGGGAGTCTGCTATGTATTTTCTACTGCACAAGAGGTGTGATAAATGAGCATAAATGAAATGACTCTGTATGCAATTGGATAGTCCTTCAACCAATCAGACCACAAGAGACGTGATCATCGGGCAACAACCCATCTCTTCTCTATCCGTCATCCTGTTAAACCCGCCAATAGCGCGCCAGGTGGATAAGCCTTTGGTTCTTACAAAAGTGTAACAGAAGCTGTAGAAATGAATGTACCGGTTTGCAGACAAAATCAAATCGCCGGCAGATCAGGCTGGGTTTACCCACTCTATATATCTTGTAATTGCCAATGTTCATTTATGTCACATAAGTTGACTTTGCTTCTTGTAATTGCGTTTTTCTATTTTGTAATTGCATCTGTACTATATATTGTAATGCAACTTTCTTGAAACAGCAACTTTATCTCGCAAGGCAATTTTATTTCTTATAATTGAGACTTTATAACTTGTAATTGCAACTATATATAGCAAAGCAACTTTTTCTTGTTGCTGCAACTTCATCTTGCAAGGTAATTTTGTTTCTTATAATCGCAACTTAATATCTTGTAATTGTAACTATATATTTCGATGGAACTTTGTTTCTTGTAACTGCAACTTTTTATCTTGGAAGGTAATTTTCTTGTAATTGCAGTATATATCACACTGTGACTTTATTTTTCATAGTTTGCATATCTTGTTTCTTACAATTGCAACCTTTTTATCTCACGATGCAGTTTCATATCTCACAATATCTTATTGTAAACTTTCTCAAAATTACTTCCATAACAAAGTGATTTGGGTAAACAGGCTGCACTACTGGCCGTCTTTTATGTCTTCATCTCTGTTTATCTGTTTGTTTATTCTCCATTCTCATTAGTCAGTCTCTTTAGCCCCCTCTTTCAACTATGTATGTTGGTAATTTCTTACAGGGCCTGTCAAACCCTTATATTCTAGGCCTAAGGGTGTAGTATGTCCTCTGAGTAGGATAAAAATAAAGACTATAAATAGGCCCCTTGTGTTCGACTCAATGAGAAGAGGATTGCTACATGTCAGAAAGAAATTGCTTTGCAAACCATCCCTTGGTGTTTGTTGTTGTCGTAATTGTGGACAGTAATACTTGAGAACGAAAGCATGAAACACAAAATTTGAATGACAGTCATGCACATGCACAAATTGTTATGCTCTGTTGGGCCATGCTTTCTGCATGATTCCAGTTCCCTACAAAACGTGCCGCACCCAAAAGCCTTTATCTCATCTCGTGTCTTACTGATGTTCCTGCCATGCATCAATAAAATGGCTTTTTGCTGCTTTGGCAGAGGAAGAGATTTAAATCTTTGATGTTGTAGTCTGTCTCCATCGTTCACACCTCTACCTAAAGAGGGGATTTGTCTCTTGGATCACCTTCATTTACTGAGGATCTTGACACTACACTCTAAAAAAAAAAGGTTCTATATGGCACCAAAAATGGTTCTTGGCTCGTAATCATAGGGGAACCTTTTTAAGTGCTATATAGCACCAATTTTGGTGCTTCAGTGGTTCTTCAGCGGTTCTTCAGCGGTTCTTCAGAGGTTCTTCACCGGTTCTTTGACTAAGGTGCTATATAGCACCGCTAACTAAGGTGCTATATCACCGCTACCATGTACAAAACATGTTAAGATATGGTGCTATATAGCACCAAAATTGGTTCCTCTATGATTACGACGAAGAACCATTTTTGGTGCCATATAGAACCTTTTTTTTTTTTTAGAGTGTAGGGCTGCAACAATGAATTGATAAAATCAATAAAATTCGATAATTAAAAGAGTTGGCAACGAATTGCATTATCGATTCGTTGTATCGCGGGACTATTATGCCCCTCGATAAAACGCGAAGATGTTTGAGGATAAAAAAAACGGTTGAGCACAAAGCAGAGTGGAAGCGGACGAGCCGTGCTGTACCCGTCGTACCACGTAGCGGAAAAGCGAGCTGAGCCGTACCAGTCGAAAAGTGCCATTAATAAATCGTAAAAGTGTGTTAATTGCAGCAAAAGCGACACGACATGGCATGGCACGGGGGCACCACAGTGGTGATTCAGCACCTAAAACGAAAACATCTTTGAGTCCTTGATGAGGAGGAAGGGCGTTCAACTGTAGGGTAACGTTAAGTTACTAAATTCCCCTTTTTGTCCCGTTTCAAAGTGAGGAGCATGACGTCCCTCCAGTAGCTCTTCTGGAGCTTGTTAACTCGTTATCCAGCTTGACAAGCATGACAAGTGAGCGTTAGCTTGTTAATAACAGCAGTAAAGCAGGGGTGGTATAGTTTGCAAGACTAAAGGCACGTTTTTATTCACTTGCCTTTTTTGGCCCATTGATTTTTCAATCTGTTGCCATGTTAATTTTGTTGACAAATAATTGGTCAATATTTTAATCAACAACATTTTTTACGTGTCACGTAAACGAGACAAAAGTCAAAACCAGCTTTGAATGACAAAAACAATGACTAATATCTATTGTCATTTTTGGTCAGCATTCGGTCTTAAAGTGACAGCAGTCCATTAACCTGC
Source organism: Romanogobio albipinnatus (assembly GCA_023566225.1). NCBI lineage: Eukaryota > Metazoa > Chordata > Actinopteri > Cypriniformes > Gobionidae > Romanogobio > Romanogobio albipinnatus. The sequence goes on from CM042245.1 coordinate 42,222,802, forward strand.
TTCCATTTGTGCTCTTAATATTAATCAAACAACAAAAGACAGAGAAAATCACCTTTTTAGTTTTAATAAGGATTCATTATATTTATTATACATAAAATTATTTAATCTATAAGGAATGATGTATGCAAGTTGTTATAAAGAATGCATATCATTCATTGAAAATAAGACAGTGTTCTTTAGGAGGTGTAGTTTTATTTAATTGTTACATAATATTTTTTTATATGGCACAGCAGTTAAATCTGTGTCTGTATTGCATGTTTAAACTTTAATATCATTCATATTAATAGGTTAATACAGTAGATGTTTTCTCCAGGAGTATATAATGGGTTTGGCCATTTTAGAGAAATTCTTAATGCATTACAATTGAACTAAAGCCATTCAATTTTGTTTGTGAGTGTGTGCATCTGAGTGTAGTATGTAGTGTAGTATTTTTCTTTATAATAAAAAAAAAGATTTATAGATTTATTGTAGCAACCTGTGCACTTTCTAAAGATTTTTTGCACTGTGAATTTGCACTGTCAGTTCTGTTTTTGAATAAAGGATTGGAAATGAATGCTTTTTTACCCGATTAATCGATTATTAAAATAATCGTTAGTTGCAGCCCTACTTGACACCTTGAACGGACATTAACTGTGAATCGACAATGTCTGGTCCCCTTCAGGTACCTGTTGATTTGTAGTGGTGCTTTTTAAGGCACTGTATCATCTCCATTTAACTTTTATAGTGGTACCTAAGCAACTTGTAACAAGTACTTGGGGAAATAAGATGCTGCCGAGGGCTACATTTTACTCTGCCTGCATTAGTGGTTTGTTGTCTAGGCAGTGACGTGAGTCATACAAAAACTGAAATGCGTGTATTCAGAGCAAAATTCGGTCTACTCGTCCCCCTTGATGTTCTGCAGGTTAATTTGATTCTGTGTCGTGTCTTGGAAAGAATCTCGAAAGAGGAGGAAGTACACATCCGAAATGGTGCAGGATCAAAACAAAAGTTATATAAACATAAATGAGGAAAAACTGCATGCAGTTTATACTTTCATTTACCAAATAAAACTGCAACATTTAGATTAAAAAAAAGATCTACATCCTGATGATTTTTGTGTAACCAAATTAAAAATAAAACACTAAAAGGTGCACCAAGATAACCACTAAATGTACTTGAAATATCACAATTATTTAATTATTTATTATATTTAAAAAATGTTATGATGTATTTATTTTTGTTATATTTAACAATTAACTGTAGATTATAGCAAAGGTAATACAAATGTAAAAAATAATATTCAATATTATTAATAGATATTAATAACTGATATGCATTGCTATATTTTGCATCTCTATTCTTAATGGTGCTCTCTATTTGTTGTCCATCAGTTGACTCAGGATGTGAAACACTGGGCTGTTTTCACTTCATAGGTACTTCGAACATACCTGCTGAAGCAGCTTCTAATACTTCAAGCCAGACAAGAGTTATAAATATTGGGCGTCAAATGGTGCATTGTTACACTGTGGCTGCATGACGTGTCTCCGCTCATTGTTTCTAATGACACTGGCCAGCTCGTATTGTGACTGGAGGCAGAGACGCAAGGCAGCAGTGGACTGGTTCCTGGACCATCTGTCTATGAGCACCAGCGTGGACATGGGGACAATGGCTATGCTAATGTCGTAACACCTCCCTGGCTCCCCATTGACTTTCCCACAAATGGGCCTGAATTGGGGGAAAAACAGGTCAAACGTCAATGCTCTGTAGCTGAGCCATTCCTCTTTAGTTCCTGTTTCCATACTTAACCCCCAGGGTATTTTAACATTTCATCATTTTTTACTTTTTGAGTGTCTCATGTTTTATCTATAAGCTATAATCCTGCATTCATTTGAAAATTGAAACAAAGGTACAGCATTTCAAAGTCGTGTTTTTACTCTCCTCCACAGTACTTTCTAGACTGTGCTTATGAAGATCAGAGATGGTGGACGGGGGTCGGTAAGCCTGTTAGCGTAATCTACTCAGAGACTCAGTACAACTGTTATCTGCCCTCCTCTTAATTTCAAATGAAGTTCAATGCTGCACAGTACTGTATCACAAACATGGGACTCACATTAACACGTTATATGCCATAGCTGTATTTAATCATATACTCATCAATACTCATGTTCACAAAGCAAGGTCCACAAAGAAATGATTTACTATATATGGTGTAGAATGAACCCCCATCTATGAGCCAGAACCCATCGCACAACATCAGTGCCTTACCTCACTAATGATGTTGTCTAAATGGGAGCAAACCCCTGAAAAAAAAAAAAGATATATATATATATATATAATATACTTTTTTTTTTTTTTTTTTTTTTTTGCTATGCTTTCTACATATGAAATGTTCAGCAAGACACAAGAGCATCAGTGAGGTCAGGCACTAATGTTGGGTAATGGCCTGCTGTCAGTTCATCCTAATTATGTTCAATAGGGGTTCAAGTCTATGCAGGTTTATGCAGGCCAGTCTTCCACACCAGATTTGGTAAAAGGCCCTCAGTGGAAATCTGTAAGAACAAGTCTGTATTAAGAGCTTGGATCCCACTTTAACCACTATGTACGTGCCTCAAAAAGTAAATGCTTGTTTTCATTTGGCACAACCCTCACAGTGCATTATGGGTATTCTCTAGCCGTTGACGATGCAATCACTCGTAGTTGCGGTGCATTATGGGATTGAATGAGTGCACTCGATAATGTCCACTATGGTGTCCGAAACGAAACGGACACCACTACAAATGGTTGTTCCCTCAAATAGTGGGCGGGGGGTTTCAAATGATTAATTCAATTATTAATAAGAATAAAATCAAATAACCCATTAAACATGAAAGTATTACCCAATCATGTAAAACATTTCTCCTTATATAGAACCCTTTTTACATAAAGCGGTCTTTATAACCGAGTTAAGAACCTTAGGGTTCTATATAGAAACCCATTGACTATTTTTGTAGTGTGGTGTCCGTATACTTTAGGCCATATAGTGCGTACACCGATCAGGCATAACATATACTTTAGGCCATATAGTGCGTACACCGATCAGGCATAACATTATGACCACATGGGCACCCTTACTGGTCTGTGGCTATACAGCCCCATACACTATTATACACTGTATTCTGACACCTTTCTATCAGAACCAGCATTAACTTCTTGAGCAATTTCAGCTACAGTGTCTCGTCTGTTCGATCGGACCACATGGGCCAGCCTTCGCTCCCCACGTGCATCAATGAGCCTTGGCCGCCCATGACCCTGTTGCCGGTTCACCACTGTTCCTTCCTTGGAGCACTTTTGATAGATACTGACCACTGCAGACCGGGAACACCCCATAAGATCTGCAGTTTTGGGGAAGCTCTGATCCAGTCATCTAGCCATCACAATTTGGCCCTTGTCAAACTCGCTCCAATCCTTATGTCTACCCATTTTTCCTGCTTCTAACACATCAACTTTGAGGACAAAATGTTCACTTGCTGCCTAATATATCCCACCCACTAACAGGTGCCATGATGAAGAGATGATGAGATAATTTTTTTTCTTTGGCATGGGGAGAGTCTTATTGGTTTTAAAGGAATTCAATTAAAGGATTTAAAGGGATTTAAGGAAATAAAGAAAAAGAAATAAGAACTGTAAAAGTTCCAGTTCTGTTTTAGTTATGAAGTAAACGATTTGATTTGATTTGATTTTGATTTTGATTTGCTATATATATATATATACAGTGAGGAAAATAAGTATTTGAACCAGGGCTTAAAAACGGAAAAAAATATCAATCGGTTCACTCCGAGCAGAATCGATATTATAGCGTTTCGGTTTTTGCGTTCCTCAATAAACATTACTGTTCCGAAAACGGTTTGATATGAAAAAATACCGGTTAATAACGTTATTTAATTAAGCCTATAATTTAAACAAATATGTATACATTTTAAACAAATATGTATAAATAGACTTATTTTCACTCAATAATAATATAACACATGGTAATTAAACTTGAATATTTATTTAATAACATTTTTAAAACCAGAAATACGTGCATTAATTACAAGGCATAAACAGCGGACCTGTTTTAATGGAGCGTTAGACAATCGAAAGTGGCCTCTAATGCCGAATTATTTTCAGAAGAGTGATAACATTCTTTGTACATAACTTTTTTTCAACACGACTTGTTTTAAAAAATGCATGAATAAAGAATAAATAAACTGGATAACCATTGCTCTTTTAATTCACCGTCAACTGCTAATTTCAAAGCAAACACTGCGCAACACGTTCTTGCATCACATAATCAAATTCAGTCAGCTAATAAAGCTTGCATTTAATGCAATATAACATACCATTTAATACGAAGCATCAACCGTCTATATAGAAAACATTGACCTGTCCTGTATTGGCAATCTGAAAGACTATAGGAAAAATGTTTGATAGATGCTATAGCCTACTTGGATAGGCTTAAACGGAATCCATAAACTATCCTAAATCAGTCTATTTGAGCTTAAAGTCCGTACTGCTTATTTAAACGTTCGAAAAGAATGTCCTCCAATACCTGCACATTCATTGTAGACCTCAGCGGGGAAAGAAATGTACTTGAGGCATGAAAATGCGCGCTCACACTGACTTGCGTTACCGGTAGATTCATAGATGATGGTGCGCGGGCATTTCACTCACGCTTGATCCGTCAACGTCACATGCTGTACTACTCATTTCATGATTGGTCACTGCCAAATTAAAATATTAAAGAGAACGATAAAATAACGTTATTAACCGGTTAATGGTCATTTCAAATTAACGTTTCTGTTCAGAACGATTCAAATTGATTTTGATTTCGTTTCCGTTTTTGTTCCTCTTAAAATTTCGTTCGTTTCCGGTTTTCGTTTTCGTTCCTTGAACCGGTTCAGAGCCCTGATTTGAACACCCTGCTATTTTGCAAGTTCTCCCACTTAGGATTCATTGATGGTCTGAAATTGTTATCGTAGGTGCATGTCCACAGTGAGAGACATCATCTAAAAAAAAAAATCCTGAAATCACAATGTATGATTTTTTTAACTATTTATTTGTATGATACAGCTGCAAATAAGTATTTGAACACCTGAGAAAATCAATGTTAATATTTGGTACAGTAGCCTTTGTTTGCAATTACAGAGGGCAAACGTTTCCTGTAGTTTTTCACCAGGTTTGCACACACTGCAGGAGGTATTTTGGCCCACTCCTCCACACAGATCTTCTCTAGATCAGTCAGGTTTCTGGCCTGTCGCTGAGAAACACGGAGTTTGAGCTCCCTCCAAAGATTCTCTATTGGGTTTAGGTCTGGAGACTGGCTAGGCCATGCCAGAACCTTGATATGCTTCTTACAGAGCCACTCCTTGGTTATCCTGGCTGTGTGCTTCGGGTCATTGTCATGTTGGAAGACCCAGCCTCGACCCATCTTCAATGCTCTAACTGAGGGAAGGAGGTTGTTCCCCAAAATCTCGCAATACATGGCCCCGGTCATCCTCTTCTTAATACAGTGCAGTCGCCCTGTCCCATGTGCAGAAAAACAACCCCAAAGAATGATGCTACCACCCCCATGCTTCTCAGTAGGGATGGTGTTCTTGGGATGGTACTCATCATTCTTCTTCCTCCAAACATGTTTAGTGGAATTATGACCAAAAAGTTATATTTTGGTCTCATCTGACCACATGACTTTCTCCCATGACTCCTCTGGATCATCCAAATGGTCATTGGCAAACTTAAGACGGGCCTTGACATGTGCTGGTTTAAGTAGGGGAACCTTCCGTGCCATGCATGATTTCAAACCATGACGTCTTAGTGTATTACCAACAGTAACCTTGGAAACGGCGGTCCCAGCTATTTTCAGGTCATTGACCAGCTCCTCCCGTGTAGTTCTGGGCTGATTTCTCACCTTTCTTAGGATCATTGAGACCCCACGAGGTGAGATCTTGCATGGAGCCCCAGTCCGAGGGAGATTGACAGTCATGTTTAGCTTCTTCCATTTTCTAATGATTGCTCCAACAGTGGATCTTTTTTCACCAAGCTACTTGGCAATTTCCCCATAGCCCTTTCCAGCCTTGTGGATGTGTACAATTGGCTTTATGCACAGCTGCACTACTTCCTGAACTTCAGCCAACTCCTTTGTTTCCTGTCTGCCATTATTGGACAAACTGATTAATCCAGGTGTGTCTGATTATTGTTGCTGTGACTACAGAGGTCAGACACACCTGGATTAATCAGTTTGTCCAATAATGGCAGACAGGAAACAAAGGAGCTGGCTGAAGTTCAGGAAGTAGTGCAGCTGTGCATAAAGCCAATTTTGTCTCTAGTGTCTTTGGACAGCTCTTTGGTCTTGGCCATGTTAGTAGTTGGATTATTACTGATTGTATGGGGTGGACAGGTGTCTTTATGCAGCTAACGACCTCAAACAGGTGCATCTAATTTAGGATAATAAATGGAGTGGAGGTGGACATTTTAAAGGCAGACTAACAGGTCTTTGAGTGTCAGAATTCTAGCTGATAGACAGGTGTTCAAATACTTATTTGCAGCTGTATCATACAAATAAATAGTTTTAAAAAAATCATACATTGTGATTTCTGGATTTTTGTTTTTTTAGATTATGTCTCTCACAGTGGACATGCACCTACGATGACAATTTCAGACCCCTCCATGATTTCCAAGTGGGAGAACTTGCAAAATAGCAGGTGTTCAAATACTTATTTTCCTCACTATATATGATAATTATGACAGATATTCACCCAAAGCATACACACTTTCCCCCATTGATGCAGGGCCGTAACCACCATAGACATTGAGGGGGACAAGTCAGTCCGAATAATTAATATTTTAATATAAAACATTTAGCATTTTCATATATTAGGCAGACGAAAATAAGAATGAATGTGTGCATATAATTTGTTTTATTTTTTATTATATATATATATATATATATATATATATATATATATATATATATATATATAAATAATATACAGGTCCTTCTCAATAAATTAGCATATTGTGATAAAGTTCATTATTTTCCGTAATGTAATGATAAAAATTAAACTTTCATATATTTTAGATTCATTGCACACCAACTGAAATATTTCAGGTCTTTTATTGTTTTAATACTGATGATTTTGGCATACAGCTCATGAAAACCCAAAATTCCTGTCTCAATAAATTAGCATATCATGAAAAGGTTCTCTAAACGAGCTATTAACCTAATCATCTGAATCAAAATTACACCTGCAAAAGATTCCTGAGGCTTTTAAAAACTCCCAGCCTGGTTCATTACTCAAAACCGCAATCATGGGTAAGACTGCCGACCTGACTGCTGTCCAGAAGGCCATCATTGACACCCTCAAGCAAGAGGGTAAGACACAGAAAGAAATTTCTGAACGAATAGGCTGTTCCCAGAGTGCTGTATCAAGGCACCTCAGTGGGAAGTCTGTGGGAAGGAAAAAGTGTGGCAAAAAACGCTGCACAACGAAAAGAGGTGACCGGACCCTGAGGAAGATTGTGGAGAAGGACCGATTCCAGACCTTGGGGGACCTGCGGAAGCAGTGGACTGAGTCTGGAGTAGAAACATCCAGAGCCACCGTGCACAGGCGTGTGAAGGAAATGGGCTACAGGTGCCGCATTCCCCAGGTCAAGCCACTTTTGACCCAGAAACAGCGGCAGAAGCGCCTGACCTGGACAACAGAGAAGCAGCACTGGACTGTTGCTCAGTGGTCCAAAGTACTTTTTTTGGATGAAAGCAAATTTTGCATGTCATTCGGAAATCAAGGTGTCAGAGTCTGGAGGAAGAGTGGGGAGAAGGAAATGCCAAAATGCCTGAAGTCCAGTGTCAAGTACCCACAGTCAGTGATGGTCTGGGGTGCCATGTCAGCTGCTGGTGTTGGTCCACTGTGTTTTATCAAGGGCAGGGTCAATGCAGCTAGCTATCAGGAGATTTTGGAGCACTTCATGCTTCCATCTGCTGAAAAGCTTTATGGAGATGATTTCATTTTTCAGCACGACCTGGCACCTGCTCACAGTGCCAAAACCACTGGTAAATGGTTTACTGACCATGGTATTACTGTGCTCAATTGGCCTGCCAACTCTCCTGACCTAAACCCCATAGAGAATCTGTGGGATATTGTGAAGAGAAAGTTGAGAGACGCAAGACCCAACACTCTGGATGAGCTTAAGGCCGCTATCGAAGCATCCTGGGCCTCCATAACACCTCAGCAGTGCCACAGGCTGATTGCCTCCATGCCACGCCGCATTGAAGCAGTCATTTCTGCAAAAGGATTCCCGACCAAGTATTGAGTGCATAACTGAACATAATTATTTGAAGGTTGACTTTTTTTGTATTAAAAACACTTTTCTTTTATTGGTCAGATAAAATATGCTAATTTATTGAGAAAGGAATTTTGGGTTTTCATGAGCTGTATGCCAAAATCATCAGTATTAAAACAATAAAAGACCTGAAATATTTCAGTTGGTGTGCAATGAATCAAAAATATATGAAAGTTAAATTTTTATCATTACATTATGGAAAAAAATGAACTTTATCACAATATGCTAATTTATTGAGAAGGACCTGTATATATATAATATATATATAATAATAAAAAAACAAAAACAAATTTATATGCACACATTCATTCTTATTTTCGTCTGCCTAATATATGAAAATGCTAAATGTTTTATATTAAAATATTAATTATTCGGGCTGACTTGTCCCCCTCAATGTCTATGGTGGTTACGGCCCTGCATCAATGGGGGAAAGTGTGTATGCTTTGGGTGAATATCTGTCATAATTATCATCGCCCTAGATGAGAGCTGTTAAATGCTGGCGGCTGCCAAATGGGCAATATATGTCAACTTGCTAAGTTATGTTACGAGCGCATAAATACAGTTGCATAACATCTTTACCACTTTGCACGATGCTCATCTAATATATTACGACAGAGATATGGCAATTCAGAGGCCTTCATTGTATTTTTATGTCTCTGGTCGGCAGAGCAAAATGGATAGCAAGTAAAATACATTGTTGTAAGTAAAAGCTTTTTATTATATAAATGTGTTACTTTAATGACAAGTAGATTAACGCCGCTCTAGATATACATATATACGTAATGTTTGTACTGGTTGCTTTGAGCTTCTCGACCACAGAAGTACGGTTGCAACCAGTAGATGTTCCGATGTACTCGTCTAGGGTCTCAAACACGTCAAAAAGGTTGCGCAAGTGGATATGTTGACCCTTTACCGAATGAGTCCATGAACTGGTCATGTTGACTGTTCATTGACCAAATTCCAATTCATCTGTAACCTGTGTCATCAGATAAGACTTATCAAACACCACGTGACTGTTTGTTTGCATTAAGTGTGATGAATGCTTCTTTAACTCTGATTTCTATCCATACTGTTACCATAGGCTCACTTGGTAGTTTATTTTATGCATAAATTTGGAATTTTATGGTAATTGTATTACTTTTGAATCTGTTTTGCCATCCCACACTCTGCTTAGGAAGTTTAGTATACCAGATATACAAGTTGTGTCCTAAACCATGCACTATACACAATTCACTTATACTATGCAATGTGTAGTGAATAAATTTTAAAGATAAAAAGGTCATTTTGTCATTTAACATCAGAGTCTGATCATCACGCCCCCTTCGCTACATAATTAAAGCAGCGACAGAATGCATGAAGTGTCCAACATTCCACTTTTAATTTTTTCGGTTAAGTCAAATTATTATAAAATATATTATTATAAAGTGCACTTTTTCTTTGTTTTTCCGTGTGAACGCACTATTTATACTACAAAACTGTCATAGAATAGTGCATAAGTACGCAAATTGGGGCGCACCTTAAGTACTTCACAAAAACCAGACTGATACGATTTTAGTTGAACTTTTAATTACTTTTTAAATTGAATTCAAACTTTTAAAGTGGATGTAAACACACCTAGTGTTTCATCCTCTGTAAACTTTGACCTGAGTGTGTGCAACTAAAATTATCATGACAATCTTGTGTGAATCATGCTCTGATAAAGTCTGCCGTTTTGTTGTTTTGAACGATTGAGCTGGTTCTTTGAGGTTAACCATGTTCCCTCACTTTAAAAAAAGTTGCTGCCTTAAATTAAGTACAATCAACTTAAATTACATTAAACTGACTTTAAAAAATGAGTTGAATCTTGTATAACGTTGAAAATTGCTTAACTTATTTTGGTGAGTTAAAGCAATTTAAAAACATTTGTTGTTATAACTTATTGATTATAGAATTTTTTTTTACAGAAGGCTTTTTAAAAATAAAACACAGGGACCGTCTCATTAAATATCTTAAATAAAGAGGAAAGACTCTTGCTACATGCTCCATCCCTCTGTTGGCTTTGTAAGTAACTTATATCAAGCAAATTAAAGCCATTTGCCCTGTGAAATTTCAATACTAAACCATGTAAGTGAAGGGGTTTCTTGCTTATCCCTGTGTAAACGTGGAGGTTTTGACGGGCTGGGACTTGTTGTGGATTACAGCAGATGTGTCATGAGGCTGACAGCAGAGCTGTGCTGACTGTCCAAACCCTGCGAGAAGGAAAAAGACCCCAATGTTTTGTGCTCACAATGTGCCCAATCAGCACTTGACACACACACACACACACACACACACACACACACACACACACACACACACACACACACACACACACACACACACACACACACACACACACACACACACACACACACACACACACACACACACACACACACACACACACACACACACACACACAGCAAGAGCTCAGTTACGCAACACTGTTGAGGATGGACAAAGGCTCTGCAGGAGACATTGTGTGCCATCTCTTGCTCTTTCCCAGTCTTCCATCAGCACTTTTAAAATGAATGGTGCTCAGAGCGAGGCTAGTGATTTTTGGTCTTTGAAGCTCAATATCACAAATCCAATATCTGTTCCACTGCTGCAAGGCTTTCAGGGTAAAACGATTCTTATGATTTAATGATTGGTGTACTACAAAGAATATCATGGTACGAAAACGTGGTATGGTCCTTATTTTGAGACTTAGCTGATTTGCATTTAACATTCATCAGCTTTGAAAACATATGAGTTAATTGAGTGAGGAAAACTATGAGACTGTTTGCAGAGGTAGTTATGATCTCACATGAGTTCAAAGAGTACCTGATTCTCATTCAGTCATCAGTGACGTGTTCATAACACAGGCTGAGTCATCCTGTAAGTACCGTTCATAACACTGCAGACAGAAGTCGAGCTTCCTGTGTGGGTGAATCTCAATAATCACACATCTGACGTTTTATTAATTAAAAAAAAAATTATTATGCATGTATGTTACACAATGTTAAAATGTTTAATTTAGGAATTGAGGCTCGGGCTCATTTATTCATATAACTATTTATGATTTTTTATTTTAAAGTAAGAAATATGAGTCAGTGCCTTCCTAATAAATTAAACCTCTTTTGTTGCATTTTAACATTGTCTACATGACATCAAATATATTTAACAGATTAAGTTATAGTAGTACAACTTAGTGTTAATGTTTCTCAAGATTTCTTTTACATGGTTTGGGATTTTCACTAGTACACATTAAATGTCTTGGGTGATATTTATTAACACGCATTACATTTTGATGATCCAAACTATTTAAGGTCAAATCAGCGATTACTTGTCAGCTATGCATTGAAGACTGTGATTGAATACGTGTGGGTGTGTATGTGGGTTGCACAATAAAAATATATTTCTTTGTCGTGTTCCTTTAACACCCACCCATTAAGAGATTCTGCGAGTGCATGACCGAGATTGCGGCCTACAGTCAAGCTGTGCTCGGCAAAGCAGAGGCTGTGAAACATGTCTCACTTCACCTCCATCACTGCTCAGCCTGCAAAATAACACACACGCTGTCTGTCTGCAAAGCCATTGCACTTTGAATTTAGTAGTCACGCATCAGTTCATTTTTGTCTGCTTTTCCATTTCTGTGTTTGGTTTGACATTTTTGCTTTTTGTTTGTCTGTTTGTGTGTTTGCCATCTCAGCTTTGTACCAATGGCTAGAGGCCGATCGACAGGGCAAGGACCCAGAGACCTTGGCAGCAGGTAAACATCATCATTAACCTCCTCACTGCTAAGTTTCCCTAAATTTCTCCATTCTTATTTCCAATTCTCCGTTCCTTTTGGCCCTGATTACATTTAGTATTGAGGGAGGGAGGGGGGGGGGGGGGTCATCAATCTTGATGACCTATAGAGTAGTATTGCATCCTTCATATCTCCGAAAAGTCTTTAGTTTTATTATATTTATAAAATAAAGATAGGCTGTACCGAGTCAGAAAAAAACGAGCTGCTGGAGGCGTATCGTGTGAGCGGAGCTAAAGAATATTGCGTTGAGAGCGTCTAAAAGCTCTGACATCCTTAAACCTGGAGAAAAAAAAGTTAGCCTAAATAAACCATGACTATCAATCAGATTTAGCCATACATATATGATCCAGAATCAGATCTAGAGGCTGAAATTGAACAGGAAAAGCAGCAACGACTACAGCTGGACGTCTCGATGGTATGTACTACTGTAACTTATAACGTTATATGCTTAGAGGCTTGTCATGCTCGCAAGTTTTACAACATTTGTGTGCGTTTACTCATGGTTTATGAGGATATAATTTGGTTAATGGACTATTATATGTGATTTAATGTTAGCAGTAGCAAGCGTAACGGTTTTGCACGTCAGACTAGTGCGTGTTTACATAGAAAAACAATGGAATAGTAGCGCATTTGAATGGACGAGTCAATAGCTAAAAACACAAAGACATTTGAAGCAGTTTTACTCACCGCCTGCTTCCAAAACACGAGTCACGACCGTGAACCTTAATCGCTGGGACTGCTCCATCTTTCCTCATTAGACGAGCAACAAATCCGGAGTTGAACTGTACCTTGTTTATAAACCATCGTCGGCCGAAATTCAGGGAACAAACAAAAACACCTGCGCAACTCTGTTGCTGCTCCGGAAAAACAAACTCCATCCACTGTCCCATAAACGCTGGGTTCTTTGGGAAGCTGTGCAGGGTTGTCTTGCCCTGACAACCAAAAACACATCTTTGGTGACATTGTTGATTTTGTGAAGTCCTGTGACTGCAGCGCAGCAGCCGATGACTTCCCTAAAGCGTTTGCTCTCTCGCTCTAGTCTCGCGCACACACCCTTCCGGGAGAAGAGCCCATACGGCCCGTACAAGAACATTCCACCCTATCTGATGTCAGATAGACCCATACTCATAGACCCAGACCCATACATCCCATAATCCAAGTCTTTAACAGTGTCAAAAGCTCAGGATGCATGAAACAACATTTCACCCCCCCTTTAAGATTCTTTGATGATCCGATCTCAAGTGGTCATTGCAAGACAGACTGCTGTTCACACTTGGTATTAATATCATATATTTCCCAAATGTGTCCCCTTTGTCCACTTGTATTTAGACCACAAAATCTTGAAATGAATAACCACTTTTCTTTCTCTACATTATAATATTGATTAAATTCACATGTAGTATTTACAATTATTTTAGTCAGTCCCTCCAGAAAAATGCGATTATGCGATCACATGATTTAATGCATAATCAGCCAAAGTCCGCATATTTATGTGGGGGCCGCATTTTTTCAAATACGCCGCACTTTCGCCACGTAAATTGCCTATTTCCGCGTGCAAAATATGCAGGGCTAGCATGATTTCATAATCCCCACATTTTCGTTGCAGAAAGTTGAAAAATGTTCGTTTACTTCACACTAGAGCCGCCATTTCCCCTATTGCCATGGGAACGTTTTGAAGTGACGTAATTACCCGACGTGAATGTCATCAAAAAGCTGCAAACCCCGTGGTGAAACCATAGATATCGGTGAAACCATGATGAAGCACGCAAATTCCCATTTGCCAACAAAAATAACAGCAAAAGACTGTGCAAAGCAGTTTCCCGGTGTGTTGACCGATTTTAAAACACAGCATCATGAAGCTTCGAAGCGTTATGAATCAGTGAGTCGATTCAGCGGTTTGGATCACCAAAGTCACGTATTTCAGCAGTTTGACACGCGATCCGAATCTTGAATCGACTCACTGATTCATAACGCTTCGAAGCTTCATGATGCTGGTTGTTTTTAAATCGGTCATCACTATATAATTCGTTATTTAGGTTTTAGCACAAAAACTATTCTGGTCGCTTCATAAAGTTATTGTAGAACCTGCACTGTAGTGAGATGGACTTTGTAACGATGTCTTTAGTACCTTTTATGGGTCTTGAGAGTGCACAGTGCATTGTGCCAATGGAGGCCTTTCTGAGCCATCAGATTTCAACTAAAATATCTTCATTTGTGTTCTGAAGATGAACAGAGGTCTTACGGGTGTCCAGCGACATGAGGGGAAGTCATTAATGACAGAATCTTCATTTTTGGGTGAACTAAGAGATTTAGGGTGAACTAAGAGACCTTTAAGAGATTGCACTTTGTGCATTGGAATCACTTAAATGTCTGTTTTGTATAGCTACCTCTGTAAAACAGGAAGTTATTTATTCATTTTTTCAGAAGTTGTAGCATATTCCTTTTGTAAAGCTACAGAACTTGTTTGACTCAATGTTTTGTAAATTTGAGCCATTATTAAGGTCTTCAATAAAACAAGATGAGAACCTAAATATTCCCAGCACTTTCTGTGATGTAGTGCTTTTTTTCTCTTTCTCATCAAACCGCAGTTTTTGCAAGTTCCCGCAATTTTATCGCATAAAATTGCATAAATATCCCGCATTTTCCATCGCATTTTTTAAGAAAACGTGCCACATAATCAAGGATTTTTGTCCGCAACAATCACAAAAAAAGCCGCATTTTTCTGGAAGGACTGTTTAGTATTTTATAGTGCTGTTAAATTGATTAATCGCATCCAAAAAAATGTTTTGTTTACATAATATATGTTTGTGTACTGTGTATAATTACCGTATTATGCATATAAATACACACACATGCATGTATATATTTAAGAACAATGTTATATTTATATATAAAATATTTAGATTTATATATAATATATATTATATAAATATATATACAGTATATACATGCAAAGATTTTTTAAATATATTCATCAATGAGTGTGTATTTATATATACATAAGCATTCACAGTACACAAACATATATTATGTAAACACAAACATTTTTGGATGCGATTAGTCAATTTGACAGCACTAGTATTTTATTTAAAATTATTTAAACAAGATGTTCGCATTTTAATATTGATTAAATGATAGAATTTTAATATGATGAAATAATTTTATTTGAATATTTATTGTTTAAATATATTTTATAATATATTTTTTAAAAGATTTAGATAAAATATTATAGAATTTTAATTGAAATATTTTAGAATATTTAATATGATTTTAACGTGTTTGCGTGTTTGAAATGAATAGTTTATTTAGATTCATATTTTATAAGACAGTGAATATGCATTATGAAAGAAAATAGTTGATTTTGACTGGATGTTGCTTTGACCATGTTGAATACCAAGTGTAAACGGGGTCATTGTTGTCGTTTTAGCTTTCGCTCCTCACTACTTCCTCCCTCTTTTCCTCTCGTCCTTTCTCAGTTTGCGATATGCAGGCTCATAGTTAAATGTGGGTCATTTGCCTCTGCTTGTTATTTTAAATCAGTTCCTGTTCTATTGCAACACTGACTATCTCTTGCTCCCTCCCTGCCTTGTTTTTCTGCTGTTCCTGCTATCACTTCATGGGGTGTTTGCATCAGTCTGTCTCTCTTTCTCACGTGTATGCCCACGGCCTCAGTCCCTCTCTGGTTTAAAGGGCTTTAGTAGTCTCCTCCTCCCTGTCCTTTCCTGTTAGTTAATGCTTAGGGCTGTCACATAGTCTCTCCTGCCAAATCACCACTAGCTTCAGGCCGTAAGTGATCTTCATACACGTTGATTAGGACTAGATTGCTAATTAGACTCCATTTGAATTACCTCAACGCACTCTGCTGCCTTGTTTTGAGTGCCGTTTTCAGCTTATCAACATATGTACCATCATCAGTTAGTTGTCTTGTTTATTTTTTCAAGCTAACTGCACTCTCTATCTTGTTTGCTTCACATCCATTCGATTTAAATCCGTCCTTTTTAACTGTCATCAGATCCAAATCCTGCATGACACACTGTCTGTTCCTGTAATCTGCTCTGTTGTGGCAATCATGGTGCTTTTCCAATCTTTGTTCCCACTTGTGTTTTGCTGTCAAAGCAATGATGTTTTCATCTAACACTGCAGGCGGCGTGTGTCGTCCTGTTCAAGACGCCGTAACATGCACTGAGCAACAAAAAATAAAGTATAATTGTGTTTCATGAAATTGTTGCGACACAATGACTCCCTAATGTTTTAGCCCACCTTTTGTGTGCCGGCATAACAAGTGAATAGTGTCAGCACATCTCAAATTGTATCTTTCAAATGTACTCTAGACAAATGTAATTATTGATGCATTTTCATTTGGAAAAATATCTAATATAGCTGTAATGTAGCGGTTAGCACTCACATGGAAGATATAGGTTCAAATCTGTAAATAAAGTGTGAAAAGCCCAGTTATTAAAAATAATTAAATAACTCTTTTGATTATCGATCAACCTATTTTTTCTTTAATTCATTGGACATATTCCACATCTCACCCAATGCTCTCCTTCAAACAATGTGATGATTAAAGTGTGTAAGCCTAAATGTTTAAATCACATGGGCAACAATTGTTGACAATATAAAGGTGACAGTAAACTTGCTGATGATAACATAACTGAAACAGTAACCAAAGTATACAACTGAAGTATAGTTATTTAATAAGAAAAACAATAATATCAATGTAATTTCTGCCATTTAAATTCAGTTATGAAAATGTAAATACATTTGAGATCAGAAATATTTCTAATGTATATAGAAAATGTGTTTTTGTGTGTGTGTGTGTGTGTGTCTGCGTGTGTGTGTGTGTGAGTCTGCGTGTGTGTGTGTGTGTGTGTTAGAGTCTGTGAGGTGTGTGAGAGTCTGCAAGGTGTGTGTGAGTCTGCGTGATTGTGAGTGAGTGTGTGTGTGTGTGTGTGTGTGAGTCTGCGAGTGTGTGTGTGTGTGTGTGAGTCTGTGATTCTGCGAGTGTGTGTGTGTGTGTGTCTGTGAGTCTGCGAGGTGTGTATGTGTGTGAGTCTGCGAGTGTGTGTGTGTGTGTGTGTGAGTCTGCGAGGTGTGAGTCTGTGAGTGTGTGTGTGTGTGTGTGAGTCTGTGATTCTGCGAGTGTGTGTGTGTGTGTGTGAGTCTGTGATTCTGCGAGTGTGTGTGTGTGTGTGTGTGTGTCTGTGAGTCTGCGAGGTGTGTATGTGTGTGAGTCTGCGAGTGTGTGTGTGTGTGTGAGTCTGCGAGTGTGTGTGTGTGAGTCTGCGAGGTGTGTGTGTGAGTCTGCGAGGTGTGTGTGAGTCTGCGAGTGTGTGTGAGTCTGCGAGTGGGTGTGTGTGAGTCTGCGAGTGTGTGTGTGTGTGTGTGTCTGAGTCTGCGAGGTGTGTATGTGTGTGTGTGTGTGTGTCTGAGTCTGCGAGGTGTGTATGTGTGTGTGTGTGAGTCTGCGAGGTTTGTATGTGTGTGAGTCTGCGAAGCGAGTGTGTGTGTGTGTGTGTGTGTGTGTGTGTGTGTGAGTCTGTGAGTGTGTGTGTGTGAGTCTGCGAGTGTGTGTGTGTGTCTTCATGTGCGTGGTAATAAAACCCAGATGTGACTGTTAGTGTTGAGTTTAGAGGGTGAGGACTCCTGCTCCGATCATTCTGCGAGTGTGTGTGTGTGTGTGTGTGAGTCTGCGAGTGTGTGTGTGTCTGCGAGGTGTGTGTGTGTGTGTGAGTCTGCGAGGTGTGTATGTGTGTGAGTCTGTGAGTGTGTGTGTCTGTGAGTCTGCGAGTGGGTGTGTGTGAGTCTGTGAGTCTGCGAGTGTGTGTGTGTGTGTGTGTGTGTGTGCTTGTCTGAGTCTGCGAGGTGTGTATGTGTGTGAGTCTGCGAGTGTCAGTCTGCAAGGGTGTGTGTGTGAGTCTGCGAGTGTGTGTGTGTGTGTGAGTCTGTGAGTGTGTGTGTGTGTGAGTCTGCGTGTGTGTGAGTCTGTGAGTGTGTGTGTGAGTCTGCGTGTGTGTGTGTGTGTGTGTGAGTCTGCGAGGTGTGTATGTGTGTGTGAGTGTGTGTGTGAGTCTGCGTGTGTGTGTGTGTGTGTGTGAGTCTGCGAAGTGTCTGCGTGTGCGTGTGTGTGCGTGTGTGTGTGTGTGTGTGTGTGAGTCTGCATGTGCGTGGTAATAAAACCCAGATGTGACTCTTAGTGTTGAGTTTAGAGGGTGAGGACTCCTGCTCAGATCAACACTATCCCAATGACAGGTATTGTATCTGGGTCACGCACGTGTGGATTTCTGTTCAACGTACCTGAGAGAGCTGTAGGAATCAGACTAATATTAATGTCACAGCAGTGGTTTTTTTTTTGAACAAGTTATTAAGCCATCAAAGTAGGTGTGTAATTGAGCATTAGAGAAACATTTCTGTTTTTTATTATTTTATTTCACTGTAGTTATATTCAAATACAAGTGAACATTTTCTTGAAAGGTTTAGCACTACTAAGTAGATGTAAAGCATGTAATCCTCTGTAACGTGTTCTCTTTGAACCAAAGGCCTTTGGTTATGCATTTTAGTGGTGAATCCATTAAACTTTTATTAGTTTGATGCAGTGTAACTGAGACGCATGACAAACCTCTTCTTTATGACTATATGTAAGAATTCAGACACACTTATGCCATAGATGCTTTTGCGTTTTCATATGAATAATTTCAAAGAAGTTTCCATGCCTTTACTCCCCTTATCTTATTCCTTACTATTTTCTTTCTGCAGGGGAAAACTTTGATCAGAGCCCCCTCAAAAGGACCTTTAAATCCAAAGTTCTGGCCCATTACCCAGAGAACATCGAGTGCAACCCATTTGACCAGGATGCTGTTAACATGGTAAGCGACTTCAGTACTTTAAAACTTTTACCTGTTTGGTTAACCCCATTGATTTTATTTCTTGAATTTTTTTCATTGTAAATATTTATTTTATTTTTGTATTTCCTTTTGTGTTTTTGGTTTTGTGTTTTGTTTTTTTGTTTTTTTTTGTTTTTTAAGGAATAGTTCACCCAAAAATGAAAATTGTCATTATTTGTGTGAACCAATGAGGTTCATTCTTGAGTTACGCAGCACGTTTGAGCCTCTGCGAGAACCAATGAGATTTGTTCTCGCACGTCAAGCAGGTTCGGTTCTGTTTATGTTCACTGATCACTGTTTATATGCGAATATAAAAAGCATAAATTAAATCTGTTCACCATATAAAGTGATTGCGTCTCTTCAGAAAATGTACTATACCGCTCAATTCATATGGATTCGTTTTTACAATCTCTTTAAGAACTTTTTACACCATCAAAGTGGTAGTTCCGTAGCTGTCAATGTAGGGACAGAAATCTTTCAGATTTCATTAAAAATATCTTCATTTGTGTTCCGAAGACGAACGAAAGTCTTACAAGTTTGGAACAACATGAGGGAGAGTAATTGATGATTTTTGGGTGAACTATCCCTTTAAATGTGTTTAGAGCACACGTGCCTTTCAGAGCATGGTGAGGCTTGTCAACCAGGGTGAACTTTTACGAGAAATCTATCACATCTAAACTTGTTTTGTTTTCCTTTCAAATAAAGATTCCCACACACAGTCTCACTATGTCTCACATTAGTCACGGGAGAGATCTGTATCTGCATTGATTTGGAGTGTCATAACGTGTACACACAGACTCTCGCTCATTCTGTGGTTGCATGCAGTGATCAGCCGAGGTTTGTGTTACTGTCCCAGAGCATGCAGAGGTAACGAAAACCTCTGACCTATCGTTCCCGCACCTTGCTGCAAGGTCATTTTTTCCATCAGCAAACGTAAGCAGAAGCTTGGCAGCAGAGACACCAGCATCAATTATTCAACCCAGGCTCTCTGCTTACGTCGGCATGGAAGCGGCTCATTGTGCGTGTTCCCGCTCTGTAAAGAAACACCTGAATTGTACAGCACTGCCAGTCGTGATGCCATCACATCATTTGAGCAAAAAATGTAATGACGTTCCTGTTGAGTCATTTTTCAAGGCCAGTCTCTTCTCTTGCAGAGGTTCGCACATAAAAAAAAAATCCACACACACATTGAAAGTGCTTTGAAAGACAGCTTGCAATCACAGAACTCCATTTATGGTTCTCAATCCTTCAAGACCTGGATGAAATTCCCCCAGTGATTCCTTTCATTTTTCAATTGTACTCTTGGCTAATCTTCCTTTCACTCCCACATTCTTGTTCTCTTGCTGTCCTCTCACTCTCTCCTTCCTTTTCCCAATCTTCTCAGTTCTTGCCTGTTTCAGACGGCACTCGAATGACACTATATATTTCGGTGCTCATATTAACAGGTTACAGTATTCACATTGCATGTGCGAGCAGCACAATAGCACCGAAGCGTAGGTGCAAGAGCGTCCTATTTTTGCCCTGTGTAGTGCAGAAAACCCAATTATAAGCTTTTATGCAGCAACAAAAAATAAATTGCTCACCTATGTTTTGAAAAATTGGGAACTAACTGCATGTCTTTGATGTACAGCACATGCAAACATTGTTTTCTATTCAAAATGGTGATGTTAATCTAAATAGTCAGCCAGTGAGAGTACATTTTTTAAAGCTAAGTTGACTGGTCAATATGTTAAAGTGGTGCAGAGTGAAAGGAAAAGCCATCTACCAGAGCATATAATGTGCTAAGCTGTCTGTCTTCTGGCGCCAACAGCCCCTTCACTGATAATTCATAGTATGTGCAACTCTTGCAAAAAAAGTACTGTAGTGGTACCATGGTACATCAAAAGTTTACCCACTACTACTCTTGTTGTTCATCATAATCACCATCATCTGCTCTAGCTCATAAACTCATAAATAAATGATTTATATTAATATTTATATGTATATAAAATGTTTTTATTTAATGAAGTAACAGTAGTAATACATATTAATATTTGTATTACTTTAAGGGGCACTTCAGCACTGGGAAGATGAATGTTTTTTTTTAACTGTGTCATTTATGTAGTAGAAATGTGAAATTATTTTTGAATTTGGTGCCTTCTAGACTGAGAAGACAGAAAATGTATTTTTGTCTCGTGGATGAAAGACAACAACTCCCAGAATGCACTTGCTTCGCTGCCCTACGAGGCCACTCCCAAAGCCACGGCTATTGGTTATCACTTGCCCACTGCGCCACCGCCCCCACCGTCATTTTGATATTCATAGCAATAAAATAATTTTGTTCAGTTGGAGAAAAGACACTAAAATTAAAAACTGAACGTGTGTTTTCAATAAAGTGTGAGTGAGCCAAACGAAAGTCACAGACGCAGCAGGAGTCAGATTTCATTCACCACGAATTATTCTCGGCGTTTGTCCAGTCCGGCGCATTATCAGATCGCATGTGGAAGCTAAACTTTCATAGGAATTCATTGAAAAGTTGAAACACTCACTTTGCTCTGTAACGCTCCATTATTAATGCCCGAGCCGAGCGGCCGTGGCCGTGCGCATTTACATTCTGTGAGTGAGATCCCTCCCCTGTGGGCGGGTTGATAATATGCGGAACTAGCTCCTGTAGTCTCTAGGCTCTGGCCAAAATTTTTTCCCAGAAATAAAATGCATAATTCTCTCGTCTCAGGGGGATATGAGGGGGGAAAGTGCCATAATTCAAATATACTACCGGGTTTCTACTGATACAAAGCTTAATGCTAAATCACTGAAGTTACCCTTTAAATATTAATACCCAGCTCTTAAATAAACAAATGAACAAACAAACATGGTACTGTTTGTTACTTTTAAAGGCACAATATGTAAGATTTTTGGATTTAAAATATCCAAAAACCACTAGAACAATGTTATATTTTGTTGACTTGTGTACTTGCATTATTCCAAATGTTTCCAAGAATGTTTAAACCCTGAGAAATAAGCTATTTTAACCAGGACACGGACCGTGTCCGTGCGTCGCCTATCAATGACATCATACCCACATTACCCTCGGTTTCCAGTTTTATTTTGTAGAAACCATGAAAACACTAAAGACGCTTTAATTTATTATGTGTTTTATTAGACAGGTGAGCAACTTTTTGGATGCATTCATCAACAGAAAACTAATCATTGTTATGTAGCTCAACACAGTTAGTCTTATTGTTTAAATCTCGTTTTCATGATTTACCGCAAGTACCATGTTTTACCATGTTTTACCATGCCTAATATTGATCTATCTTACTGCATTGTGCAACAAGTGTCTCATAGTAGCCACAGAGCGAATGCACAGAGTAGCATTATAACATAACTTTCAACACACTCAAATGTATCTAATATGATAAAACAGCGTTGTGTTTGCCCCACATACGCATGACTGGAAGAAGCTGAAGTGTTCGCCTGTGGCATAATAAAAGCTCTTTGAAATCAAGGCGCCATTAAGCTACGCCTTTGTTTTAAATAAGCGTCCTTTAGCAGTGAAAAATTACATATTGTGGCTTTCATTGTATTTAGCGTTTTTGGTTTTTCCCTCAACTGAGTGTTAAGGTTCAGGTTCACTGCTTTTATCTGGCTGGTTGCTGGAAATTTAAACGATAGAATCCCTGTGTATATCAAATTGCACAATAAAAGCGACATTACAAAATATGTAGTTACTGAAGCAATATTTTCTCTTTTTCTTCAGCTCTGCATGCCCAAAGGTCTGTCATTCCGAACACAGCGTGACAGTCAGACCCCACAGTTCCACTCTTTCATCATCACAAGAGAAGACGGATCTCGCACTTATGGTTTCGTTCACACCTTCTACGAGGAGGTGACCAGCCCTCAGATCTGCTCCGCCATGCAGACGCTACACCAGATGCACCAAGCGGAGCATAATGCACCAGCGCATAACTGCGCTTCGGCGTCCTCTTCCTCCTCATCCTCCTCTAGTATGGACTCTTTAGTCAGCAGTCTGGATGAAGTCGAATCTCCCTCCTCAACTTCCTCCTCACAAGGGGGCCGCAGGAGCTGTGGCTGCTCTGGCGAAGGCTACGACTCCGTTCGCGACACTCTGTACGTGTCCAAAGCTATGTGTCTAATCACGCCCATGCCCTTCATGCACGCCTGTAAACGCTTCCTGTCCCAGATCCATCGGGCTGTCACCTCCCATCAGCCACCCCCACTACCTTTGGAAAGCTACATCTACAACATCCTCTATGAAGTACCCTTGCCACCACCCGGACGCTCTTTAAAGTTCCACGGAGTGTATGAACCTATCCTGTGCCAGAGGCCTGGTGTCGGGGAGCTGCCATTGGCTGATTTCCCACTGGGTGAAGCCTTCCGGTTGTTGGGTGTTGAAAATCTGGTGCAGCTTTTCACTTGTGTCCTGCTGGAGATGCAGATCCTCCTCTACTCACAGGGTAAGACATCTAGGATTGTAACTTACAAATTTATTTTTTTATTATTATTATTATTTGTATTTATTTATTTTTTATTATTTTTTATACATCTTATTTATTTTATCCAAATAAATATAAAATTTAATTAAATATAAAAATTTGAATGCATAATTTATACAATACTACACATTTATTTATTTCAGTGATGCAGCGTCAAACAATATGTTAATACTTTTAAAGTAAAGTTTATATCTAATGATTTAGCGATCTGCCGCATAGTTATAAATTCTGTTCATTTGGGGGCTTTTCTCTGCAAATATTAATATGCAATTTGATTTAATTAAACAATTTAAATATAAATGTTATTAAATGATTAATCAGTTGACAGTCCTACTTTTTGCATCAATTTTACAGAATGTGACTTAAGTTTTGGCCATGCAGATCAGGTCATCTCTTATTTAAACATTTAAATTTAATTTCTGATGCTGGCAAATGAATCTTTGCTGGGCCTTTGATGTGGAGACTGGGTGAATGTAGAGGAGTCTAATGAATATTACATTACCCTGCTGCAGCACATATGCTTTTCAGCAAACACAAGCTGATACACATGCTAATGAATTCCTCTGACTGTTCTCCATATAAACTAATGATGAGGTTTTATGAGAAACGTCTATTAATAATCAAATTGCCCTGTTTCAGTAAGTCTGCCAAACCAGGTGCCTTTCATCAAATTTCAGTCAGACCAAGTGCCAAATGCAAGTAGAAAGCACTGATGGTTACTGTAAATAAAACAGATTTACTAGCCAGTTTTATGAATTTTTACATAATTTATGGCTACTATAGTCTGACCTTCGCTGATATGTTGCATATCATATAGAGAGACCTTTTGAGAAAGAAATATAGTAGGCAAAACAACTAGATAACTTTTTATACTGGCAAAAACAAATTATATTTATAATTTTTTTGTTTTGTTATTTATATTGTTTTATATCTTTGTTTTATTTATTTATTTTCAGTATACATATTAATTGCTGATCATTTTTATTCCATTCACTAACTAGTGACAAGTGACCCTCTTTTCAACAAATTTTATTTTATAAATTTCAATTTATTATATATATTTTGTGATTAGAATTTTATTTTTATTTTCCGTGTACACCTAGACTACCAGAGGCTCATGGTGGTTGCAGAAGGAATCACAACGTTGCTGTTCCCGTTCCAATGGCAGCATGTGTATGTGCCCATCCTGCCCGCTTCTTTGCTGCACTTCCTGGACGCCCCTGTGCCCTATCTCATGGGCCTGCAGTCCAAAGAGGGCACGGACCGCTCCAAACTAGAGCTGCCTCAAGAGGTAACCCGCACACACTTGCATGTTCACAAACCTGCACATCCTCACACTTTAAAATGCATTCACACTCCTTATCATGGCACAGCCACTTAGGGACCTGGGACGTGGCTGAGTTTGGAGACAGAATGGCTTGTGACGATGGGTGAGCTGCATATGAGAGTGCCCTCAGTGCCTTTAAAAAGCACTGGAGGCCTTTGCTGAAAATAGCCTATGAGTATGAAGCTCTTCTTTTACAGTCTTTATTAGAAGGATGCCGGAATGCAGTGCTTTCATGTTGACGCGTGGCATTATCCTCGGATCCTTCGTTTCTTTGTCTAACTGTATCAAAACTTTTAGCAGAGGTTAATTATTCATGATTTGTCTGTCTGGGTGCTGCGAGGCTTCCCCACATCCTCATCCCTAAATCCCATTTTCCGTAACCTCCACATCCAGATTCCCTGCTATGCATTCTCTTTGAAGTCACTCTGACCCAGAAAAAAAGACTGATGAGAACAAGAGAGGGGAACGGGATAGGAAATGGCTCGTTTTGGCTCGGAACAACTGCATGGGTTTCAATTTTACTGCACGACTTTCGTGTTTCTTTTTGCTGTGTTGTATTACTTAGAATGTGTAGAATTTGGAACAGAGCATTCAAAACATATTTCTATACACTGTTGTTCAAAAGTGAAAAGGGAAAAACATCCAGTATGCGGCAGTCATGTGGGCAAAAATGCCTTGTTGATGCTAGAGGTCAGAGGAGAATGGGCCGACTGATTCAAGCTGATAGAAGAGCAACTTTGACTGAAATAACCACTCGTTACAACCGAGGTATGCAGCAAAGCATTTGTGAAGCCACAACACGCACAACCTTGAGGCGGATGGGCTACAACAGCAGAAGACCCCACCGGGTACCACTCATCTCCACTACAAATAGGAAAAAGAGGCTACAATTTGCACAAGCTCACCAAAATTGGACAGTTGAAGACTGGAAAAATGTTGCCTGGTCTGAAGAGTCTCGATTTCTGTTGAGACATTCAGATGGTAGAGTCAGAATTTGGCGTAAACAGAATGAGAACATGGATCCATCATGCCTTGTTACCACTGTGCAGGCTGGTGGTGGTGGTGTAATGGTGTGGGGGATGTTTTCTTGGCACACTTTAGGCCCCTTAGTGCCAATTGGGCATCGTTTAAGTGCCACGGCCTACCTGAGCATTGTTTCTGACCATGTCCATCCCTTTATGACCACCATGTACCCATCCTCTGATGGCTACTTCCAGCAGGATAATGCACCATGTCACAAAGCTCGAATCATTTCAAATTGGTTTCTTGAACATGACAATGAGTTCACTGTACTAAAATGGCCCCCACAGTCACCAGATCTCAACCCAATAGAGCATCTTTGGGATGGGGTGGAACGGGAGCTTCGTGCCCTGGATGTGCATCCCACAAATCTCCATCAACTGCAAGATGCTATCCTATCAATATGGGCTATCCTATCATTATAAGAATGCTTTCAGCACCTTGTTGAATCAATGCCACGTAGAATTAAGGCAGTTCTGAAGGCGAAAGGGGGGTCAAACACTGTATTAGTACGGTGTTCCTAATAATCCTTTAGGTGAGTGTGTGTGTGTGTGTATATATATATATATATATATATATATTTCATTTATCTGAAAATGGAAATGTCTTTAATATATGTATTTACTCTCACTTTTGATCAATTTAATGCATCCTTGCTTAGAAATTAAGTATTAATTTCTTTAAAAAAAAAAAATCTTATTGACTCTAAGTTTTTAAACGGTACTGTAGAAACTCTAGAAACTGTTCATGACACAAACTAGGACCCTTAAGAGCTGAGGGACAACAAACCCGTTCAAAACCTGTTCTCAAATGGTGTTTGCTGTTAGCATGTTGCTATGCTAACAGTGCAGTACTCCAAGAAAAGCATGTTTAAATGAACAGCACACAAATATTAGGTCGAGAAAATTGTATTTAAATGATAAATACAAAAAAAATTATGATTATTTACATTTTGCCTCGTCCGCCATCTTGTATTTTTCCACTGACCTTGTTGCAGTGCATCCTAGGCTTGCCGTTTCCATAAAATCATCTCTTGAGGCTGGATTCTGCTAAATGGCTGATTTTCTCACAATCTTTTCCTTGTCCTTGCTTCAAAACCACTTGAGGCTGATATGTCCTTGTGTAGTAGCAGTTAAATTATCGTGCTCCAGCTCCTGTCCATTGCCCATAAGAGAACAGGAATATATTCTGATCAGGAGCACTATACAACACAAACAAACCTACTTCTGATGCACGTTTCAAATTATATATACTCATACGAAGTGAAAACGGTCAAATCAGTGGCCCTAAAGATGAACTTCAATCGTAACCCTAATCTAAAACACATTTTAATAGCAAAAAAGATTTTTATTTTGCTAGTTTAAATATATACATACTCGCCTAAATGCTTCTTTCTGACAGGTTGGCAGCATTGTGGCCTGACAGAGCGGACAATTCTGCTTGACTGATTTATTTTTACAGCAACAAGGTCACGACTCACACACTGACTTAAGGGCATTTTGACTGCATGAGCTGCATTGCATGTGACTAAACAGAAGCGTGTCACTCACCGTGAGATTTCCAATGATCCACTGATTGATTTAACCCAATTCCAGATATTGGCTTTGGTTATTAGGTCAAGTACAGCTGATGATTTGCTGTTGTATCTTTGGGTCAGTGTGTGTTTGAATACTGTTTTGAATTACCCAGCAGACATTTGTGCTTGAGTTAGATGTGTGTTCTGTTTAACACATCAAAATGAAGTTGGCTTTTAAAACAATTTTTGTGTTAATGTAGTGTTGTGGTCATTGTTTTTAATTTCATTTTCAAACAGACATCCAAATTCTCAGCAAAACACGCACAATGGCACTCATTTTTTTGGTCATACATTATGAGTGTGTTCACACTTGGCAGATTTGGTTCGACTCTGGTGCCATTGCACTGTTACCCATTACAGTTTGGTACAGGCATCCAAACAGTGCAGCAGATCTTTGTGTATGCAACAGAGGAATTCCTGCTGCAGTTTTTTTTTCTTTTCTCTGTCATAAACATTATTTGACGTTGACCCACATATAAACACATATGCACAAATATGAATTTCCTTTATGTCAGGGCATTATCATAATGGTTTTGCATTATAATGCAGGTTGAAAAACCAGCCTGTTGGCATTTAATAAAAAATATGGACAGCAAAACTCTACCTAAAATTTCAGAGACTGTGAGGCTTGAAGCATATGTGTTAATTTGCACGACTCATTGCTTTCCTCAGGCGAACCTGTGTTTTGTTGACGTCGACAACCACTGCATCGAACTGCCTGAAGACTTTCCTCAGTTCCCCAACAAGGCCGAGTTCATCCAGGAACTCAGTGAGGTGTTGCTAAGCTTTGGCCTGTCTCCCGAGGGGGGCAAAAACTCCCCTGAACCTGCCGTCAGCCCACAGACCTCCACACTGGAGAAGGAGCTTAAGAGCACATCCTTGAGAGAGTTGGTGGACGACAAAAGGAATGGAAACCTCGGTGGGGAGGCGCTGGACATGCTGGAACTTCTTCAAGGCAACCCGACCCTGGAGCGTTTGCAGGCTCTGGCCAAAAGGACTGGGGTGAAAGTGGCCCGTCTGGAGGCATTGGCAGCGGGACAGAAGGCCGTAGGGGATGAGGGCATTGGAGGAAAGTCTCCTGTCGAGGAAGAGGAGCTGAGGAACGCTAAACTGAATGTGCAGCTGAGGGAGGTGTTCGCTGCACGCTTTGCGACGATGTTTGCGGACTACGAATCGTTTGTGATTCAAAACTCGCCAGATTTGGAATCCTGGCTGACAAACAGAGAGCAAATGCATAACTTTGACAAGGTAAATGACATATTTACACTCAAAGATGCACAGAACATATAAAACACATTCTCTATTATTTTATTCAGTCTAGTTTGTCACTTTTTATTGGTTTTGTACCAAAGTTTTTATCCAAAGTTTCAGATGGCACATCCATTATTAAGTTATTTAATTTGATTTCTCCTCAGGCCTCATTCCTTTCAGACCAGCCGGAACCGTATTTGCCCTTCCTCTCCCATTTCATCGAAACGCAAATGTTTGCCACCTTCATCGACAACAAGATCATGTCTCAGTGGGAGGAGAAAGAGCCCCTCCTACGAGTGTTTGACGGACGCATTGAGAAGGCCCGCCTGTACAACGTCCGCGCCCCCAGCTTGCGCTCATCTGTTTACCAGAAATGCACTTTCCTGAAGGAATCAGGTAAGAAACATGCAGGGTTAGTGGTCTGACATGATATTGACAATAATTTGATGTTAGATCTCAGTTTAATATGCAGAGTCAATTTTGATTTTTACCTCTTTGCGCTACTTTCAAAAAATTGCTCAACATGTCAATCTCTTAACTACTGAAGTGAGTTTTAGGCAAGACTCTTTTTTCCTAACAATATCAGATGGCGCAAAGCAATAAGGAAAAAAATGGAAAAGCTCACTTGCTGCAGAAATGACAGACTTTAAATTAACATTGAAATTGACATTGAAATTAACCCTGTTTACTTTCTGATTTCACAATCCTTGTCCTCCAGTGTGCATGTTATTCCAAAGAACATTTTTGTACGGTATGGAATGTTAAGATATATATATATATATATATATATATATATATATATATATATATATATATATATATATACATTCCATACCGTACAAAAAAATTCTATATATATATAAAATCACACACACACACACACACACACACACACACACACACACACACACACACACACACACACACACACACACACACACACACACACACACACACACACACACACACACACACACACACACACACACACACACACACACACACACACACACACACACACACACACACACACACACACAAGGAGTTGGCAGACTAGGCAGGGTGCTTATTTGGAGAGTGAGATAATGCCCCTCCATTTTTCCTGCATCCGTTTTGAAAGCCTCGTCACATGGTTAGTTATGCCTACGCCATTACCAAAGCAACCCATGCAGATAGTTTGGTTATGACTGGACACACACATCTTATTTGAACACTTGCCATTTAATAGTGCGGACAGTCAGCCTGAAAAGAATTTGACAGAAAAATCGGATTTGCCTGCAGCCTAATTTACGCCACTGTTCGAAGGTCTGAGATTGGTAAGATAAGTCACTTATGATCACTATAGCTGCTTTTTTTTTATTAAAAAATACTGTAAAAACACATGATCCTTCAGAAATCACTCTAATATGCTGATTTGCTGCTCAAGAAACATTACATATAATTATCTATTTTTTTATGAATAGAAAGTAAAAAAAAACAGCATATAAGACATCTTTTGTAACACGATGTCTTTACTGTCACATTGAATTAATTGAATGCGTTCTTGCTTAATTTTATTATAATTTCTTTCTTTTTTTTTTTTTTTTTTTACTTTTGTTTATTTTTTACTTTTTGTGTAGTCTGTCACATCATGGAAGTAAAAAAATGAGTATAAATGCCCTTTGAAATTATTTACTGTTGGGCGGTTTATGTTGTTTGGTACTGTTTTTTTGGTACAGATTCGGAAATCAATTTATTCTACTGCATTGAAAATTGTCTTATTTTATGCCTCACTGAGTTTTGTGCAATCACGTCCTCAGCAGAGCACCTTTCATCATTCTTTTTCTGAACAATAGTTATTCCTCCAGTCGTTACTCTGTCACTTCAAATTGTGCATTTCAATTTTAATGAAGCTGTAGAAAAAAAAAATAGCTGCTGCTTATGTGCCCAGATGATTATAGAGAGTGACAGTTCAAGAGGGCGGCTGAGGGGCCGAGAAGACGGGAGGGAGAAAGAGAAAGAGAGGGAGAGAGAGAGAGATCAGAAGTGCTTGAAAAATGAGGAGAGCAGCACAGAATGAAAGAACTGAAGAGCATGTCCTCAAATGAGTCATATGAATGGATCGCTTTTGAAAGACTGCCAAATGCAGAAAAGAAAAGAGCGGGTGCCTGGCGCTGTATTGAGCCATCTTGGGAAGCCTGTGTGTGTGCTGAATATTGTTGAGTGTGCATCTGCTCGCTAAGCCCTCAGTACCATTGTTGGGTCAGTAACCTCTTGTCACACTAAAGGTCACTATTGGAAGATGGATGCTGCTGTTCGGGCCTGAAAAATGTGCTTCTGAACTGGCACCCTGCCCACAGATGCGCTATGAACGCTCAACATTTTCAGTTCTACCACAAAATGCTTTATGATAACATTATGTATTATTTGTTGCACACTTAAAAAGCTAGGTAGTGAACAATTATGTCAAATAAGGTTTAAATTTATTGTAATTAATGCAAAATAATCGATGGAGCTCTTTTTCTGATGCACTGCATCAGAGCTACTATAGTCAGGCCAATAATAACAATAATAGCATTGTTTTAAAAATGATAATATTATTATTTATTGCAATAATAAAATGAATAATTATTATTTTATAATGTATTATTTATAATATAATATTTTATTTATTATTGTTTCTTTTTATTTATATTTTCATTAATGTCATTCTGCCCATAATTCATTTTTGAAGCACCTTATGTGTACAATTACTATTATATTAATTATATTTAATAAAGCATAATATAATTATTATTTTATAAATAAGATGATGAATATATTATATTATTGTTGTTTTTTGTTGTTGTGCTTAAGTCAATGCAATAATAATAATAATAACAACAACAGTTTTATAAATAATAAAATTAATCTATATTATTGTTATTAATTTTATTAGTTATAAAAATATAAAAATGCTATAATAATAATAATAATAATAATAATAATAATAATAATAATAATAATAATAATAATAATGTATTATTGAATAAAATAATAAAATTAATAATAATGATACTTAGTTTATTATTTATAAGTATTTATATTTTGTTAGTCACTCTGCTCATATTTAATTTTTTAAGCACTTTGTGTAAAATTGCATTTCAAAATAACCCATGCAAAGTGCATCTTATTAGGAGTAGATTTCTGAATAAATAAATAAAAAATAATTTCCAACTACTTTTATTTTACAGTTTTTGAAGTCTAGCCTTGAGCTTACAGTTCATAGGTTTGTTTTTAGTGAACATTCTGAAGTCACATGCAGCTGTCACGACACAGCTAACCCTTCTTACTCGAGCTGTGTTTCTCCTCTCCAGCCCAGGCCATTGAGCAACGACTGAGAAAGATCGACCACACAGCCATCCATCCTCACCTGCTGGATATGAAGATTGGCCAAGGAAAATACCAGCATGGCTTCTTTCCCAAACTACAGGCTGATGTGCTTGCCACAGGGCCCACCAACAACAAGTGAGTCCTCTTTATGGCACATGACACCATAATGAGACATTGACCATTCAGTGTGGGGCATGTAACGCTTCAGCGTCAATATTATCTGAGCAACTCTTTAAAGCTTGTATCAGTGTGTGTGTGTGATGACTAATCGAAATCCTCTGTGATCAGGTGGTCCAATCGCACATGCTCAACTCAGCGCAGATCGGACCGACACAGACAGCAGAACGAACATCTTGTGCTGGACAATGACCTCAAAGAAGTGAGACTGCAGCATTTCTTCCTATTCAGCTTCTCTCCTCTCTCCTCCTTTCTCTTTTTCTTTCCATCCTGTTCCTTGGTTACCAGACTTTTTTTCATGTAATTCTTCCCATCTTGAGTCTTTTTACTTCATCTCTTTTTGACTGATACTTTCACAGGGACTCATTTGTCAGATGGTTGATGATAAATAATAGATAGTTCATCCAGAAATTATCATTCTGGCATTATTTACTCACCATCATATTGTTCCAAACCCCTAAGGCTCCCTTACTTCCGTGGAACACAAAATAAGACATTTTGAAGGCTGTAACTATTGCTCTTTTCTGTGCAGTTACAATGAATACGGTCCTAAGCTTTTAAGCTTCGAAAAGGGTGCAAAAGCATCCATAAGACATGTTGTATTTTGTGACTTCTTTGTATTTTGTGACATCTTGTGATGTCTTTTAGTTGACAATAATAACAACAGTGATATCAGTCTGTTCCTCAAACAACTAAAAAATTAAAATTGGTTATTGAAATAAAGCTAAAATATAAGTAAAAGATACAGAAATGTAATACTAAATACTAAATTTGAAAATGAATACTAAAATTGCTAAAACTGATTAAATATAAAATAATAATAAAAATGACAAAAACACAAAAAAATAATGAAACTAAAATTATAATGAAAACAATATTTAAGTAATTTACTGATATTTTGCATCCCTATTAACTGAAAGCTACTACAATTGAATCACTGAACAAATCATTTAGACCAGTTTTGTAAATCAGATCAATCGACTCATTTGAAAAGATCTGACTCAAAAGAATGATTCGTACAGCAATTAGCCCTTGCTACGTATCTCATAAACGCGCCAAAGAACAGTAAGACATTTTTACATCTCTTTACAGTGAGCTATTACTGGGTATTATAATACAGACATGATAATGACAGTAATTATCCATAAATCACAGATTCCTAATGTCTGAATCACATAAATGGTCTTCGGCTCGAAGTGATTTACATAAAAAATTTGACTTGTAAATGGTTTTTGGTGAATCATTCTTTGTACAAAGGCCTCTTGGGTTTTTTGTGAATCTGCCTGTTCTCATTTCTTCATTTGTCTCCTTTTTTATTTTATTTTTTTACTTTTGAGGCTGCATTTTCTCTTTCAAGTGTCTTAGTGTTTTCTCACTTGTCTTTTCTTGTCTGACTACCTCGCATTCATGTGCATGCTGCTTTGTTCTTTTCTTTTCTTTTGTTTCTTCATCGTTTCTGTGTGCGTTTGTCGTTTGGATGCTGTGGGGTGTGGGTCGTACCACCTCACAACAGGTGGAGGGGTGTTTGCTCCTGCAGAACTCAATGGCTTTCTGGGAGTGGGATAAGGCGCCACCCCCGCCTTTTAAACCACCTAAAAAGTCCTTCTCAGCCTGCTGTCTGGTATGTGAAGGCATATGACCGACTCAAAACATTCCTAACATGCCTTTAACAAACTCCTCCCTTGAAGCCCCTCCCCTCAGACACACAGTGACCTTTGAACTCCGCTGCACTCAAATCTGCCCCTGGAGTTTCCCACACGCTCTTATAAACCAGAGTTTGCTAGTGAGTGCTTAGTGAATCGCTCAACAATCACAAACCCTACAGGACCTCACAACAAGGAATAAAATCCTCGGCTTTATAATCAACCCCCTGTTGTTCCCCAAGTTCTCCTTTTCAACAGTTACTTGTGTGAGTGTGTTTGAACCCTCTTCAATATCTGTGTCCTGATTTATAGAAGTACATGCAGGAGGCCCGTAACCTGGGGAAGAACCTGAGACAACCCAAATTATCAGACCTCTCCCCTGCAGTCATCGCTCAGACCAACTGGAAGTTTGTGGAGGGTTTACTGAAAGAATGCAAGATGAAGGTCAGGATGAGTTTAATATGCATATATGGAGGTATTTATGTGCGTTTTAACTAGAGATCCCACAGTTGTGGAAAACGTGGAATTTATACATCAGTCTGTCATCAAACAATTTTAAAGATGTTTGTTTTGATTATATATTTGTGCATGCATATTTCCTTTTCAAAATGCCCCATTCACATGGATCCACCAAAACGACTAAAATGCTGTAGTATTCATGCCAGGCCAGTGTTGGCGATGTTACTATGCGTCTTCACTGACTTCACTGTTTTCACAAATTCACTTTTTGTTTAGTTTACGCGGAGACAATAACGGTATTGTATCAGCATTGTTGTGTAAATGAATGTCAAAAACGCATAAAAAGTTTCCCGTTTTTAGAAAACTGTGTTGTGTAAATGCCCCCTTAAAGTTAATCTTTAAAAATGGTTATAATTTAAAACACTGTTAAATGTAATGTTTACTAAATCTCAATGAATATCCATTTTCCCTATTGTACATTATAATGCAGTGATTCCTGAATTTATTTGTAGCATTTAAAACAACATTGGTTGGTCACCTCAATATCAAAATGAGGCATCTACAAGAATTGTAATGTTGGTGAATTCCTAATGGAATTATCAGGGAACTTTAAAATTATAAGTCTATTATGCTTGGAAAAAGTCAAAGATATTACTTTTTCTTAATTAATAATTATTAATAAAAAAAATGGTTACACTTTATTTTAAGGTGTCATTGTTACAGTGTAATTATATATTTAAGTACTTTAAGTTAATAATTAACTACATGTACTTACTATAGGATAAGGGTTTGTTTAGGAGATAGTTGCATGCAATTATGCATAATTTGCTGTTATTACTACAGTACATACATGTACCCTATGTAACAAGGACAATAAAATAAAGTGTTACCAAAATAAATATGATAGCATTGTTTAAATAATCGTTTCACTGCTCTTAAATATTATTTGATTGGCTAGATGTTGTACTTTGTACCTTGTACATTGTACTACACACACTTTGTAGTCATTGGTCTGTCTGTTAATAGTTAACAACTGTCTCCAGTAAAACTCCTAAGTATTATTGCTCGTATTTATTAATTAAAATGCTTAATACTTAACATACAAATGGAAATCTGCCACAACAATCTCTGTGTAATGATTTTTAATATCCGTATCCAGTAATCGTGAACCACTGGATGTCTTGTAAAAGTTATAGAAAAGCATGAATTGTGGGAACTCAGAATTACACACACATGATTACTAGTCTAGCCACTTTTCTGCGGCATTAAAGTCTTTAGATGGAATCAAGATTGAAATGTCTGGTATGTTTTGGTAATGGTGTTTTTCAATGGATGTTCAGACCAAGCGTATGTTGGTGGAGAAAATGGGCAGAGAGGCTGTTGAACTGGGACACGGAGAGGTAAACATCACCGGTCTGGAGGAGAACACGCTCATAGCCAGTCTGTGTGACCTGTTGGAGAGAATATGGAGCCACGGCCTACAGGTCAAACAGGTGAGACACAAACAAATGGAAATTAATTTCACGTTATAACACTTGCAGCCTAATGCTCAGAATCATTTGTGTGGTGTCATCATGGTTCATAGGGAAAGTCTGCACTGTGGTCTCATCTGTTGCACTACCAGGGAAGAGAAGAGAAAAACGAACTGCTTTTAGAGTCTCCAGGTAAAAAAAAAACTTTCCTCATAAATGCATGAGATTGTAAGACCAGAATCAACTCTACTCAAGTCACTCTGCAAATTATAGAACGACTTTCATGGGTGTCAAT
Source organism: Romanogobio albipinnatus (assembly GCA_023566225.1). NCBI lineage: Eukaryota > Metazoa > Chordata > Actinopteri > Cypriniformes > Gobionidae > Romanogobio > Romanogobio albipinnatus. The sequence goes on from CM042245.1 coordinate 42,258,898, forward strand.
TTCTGTAGGGCTACATTTAGATTCATCTCGCACGACATAGAGAAGTTCAAGACTTAGCTAAACATGTTTACAAGCTAATTAGCTTTTGCTAACTTTATATTCCTCAGTGATTCTCCTAGAAAACCTGAAAGGGACATACATACTCACAATTTTTTGACATTAACACCTGCTAGTGCATTCTAAACGTACTTGCGCTAGGTTTTTATATTGCTTTTTGACATTAAGTTTGTGTTGCTATAAGTCTTCAGGCCTAACACTTCTACATGCTAAGTATGCTAACAGGCTATAGTCGCAATGTAACAGACAGTGACAGACCTTTTCTTCCGTATCATGGCGTACATTCAAGTGAAACTGATTATCTAAAATAAAAGCTGTGCATGAAGGGATTTATAGTTGCAATGTAACAAGTAGCGATAGACCTTTTCTTCCGTACATTCAAGTGAAAAAATGTAGGATGGGCTCTTGGTTCAATTAATCGGTTGTTGATTGGAATGGAGGTGTATCTTAATGAAGTTTTGCAGTCGACTGTAAGAAAGAGATGAAAAGATTGGAGAAGTGTATGTCACTGGGCGTCTAAGTCAGTCGTTTCACTAGAAAATCGAGTGATGATATTTTGATTTAAAAATTTTAAGGTCAAAAAATTTGCATGGGTGAATCATTTACAGTAAAACCAATAACATTCATTTAGAAAATGGGTCAATTTCCATTTCACTCCAACTTTAAAATCTGCTCTGCTTAAGCGTGCTAAAAGTGTGTGTTTCTTGCTCTACAGTGTCTAATGGCCAGGAAAGACGAAAGCCAGAGTCCAGTGTTGGTCTTCCTGCATTACGTGTCTCAGTCATACAGGATATGAGGTGTGTTTATCACCTGAGGACAATTGTCGTATACAGTAGTGCGTATTACAGTGGTTTGGTTGTCTAATAATTCAGCTGGGTTGGAATTTTTTTTAAAAGATTGATATACACCCACAATGTTCCATTGCTTGTGGCCATTTCAACCCACATACAATCAATTACACTATTGCTTTTGCTTTTCTCTTTTTCTGTCATTTCTCTTTTTCAACTTCTCAGACACATCCAGAACATGGGAGAGATTAAGACTGATGTAGGTCGAGCACGTGCCTGGATCCGTCTGTCTCTGGAGAAAAAACTACTTTCCCAGCATCTCAAACAGCTGCTGTCTAACCAGGCCTTAACCAAGTGCGTGCGATGCTTAACACGCATCCAAACTCACATCTACACACACACACACACACACACACACACACACACACACACACACACACACACACACACACACACACACACACACACACACACACACCTGGTTTTCATGTTTTATAGGGACTTTCCTTAGACATAATGATTTTTATACTGTACAAACTGTATATTCTATCCCCTACCCCTAAACCTACCCATCACAGCATTTTTACATTTTTAAAAAACATCACTTAGAATGATTTAGAAGCTGTTTTCCTCATGGGGACCAAAAAATGTCCCCACAAGGAGAAGGATATTGGATATTGCCATCTTTGTGGGGACATTTTGTCCCTATAAAATAGGGTTTACCAGGACACACACACCCAATGTTTGGAACCGTTGTTTATAACCGTTGCTGAATAAGCCAATCCAGGATGACAGGATGTTTTTAGGAGAAGATCTAACTTTTTTTTTGTCACTTTATGTCAAAATCCTTGTTTTATTATATTGTGATGGGTTTAACCCCGTGAGAAACCTTTTTTCTCGCCATGAAAATAGCCACAGAAGCTGGCATGTTGTTAAAAAACAAACCACACTCACACACACCTGCAGGCTTTGAGATTCCCACATATACACCAAAAAACATGCTCATCACAAGAACTTCTGAGTGACGCAAACAAGTACACGCACGCTGGCCTGTTTCAAGTAGCGGCACCTGTTATTAAGCATGCGATGTTCCCACAGGAAGCTGTACAAACGGTACGCCTTCTTGCGCTGCGAAGAAGAAAAAGAACAGTTTCTCTTTCATCTCCTGAGCCTGAATGCAGTGGACTACTTCTGCTTCACCAGCGTCTTCACCACCATAAGTACGTCCCAGAGAAAGAAAGACACACACACACACACACACACACACACACACACACACACACACACACACACACACACACACACACACACACACACACACACACACACACACACACACACACACACACACACACACACACACACACACACACACACACACACACACACACACACACACACACACAGAGACACAGAGATGTGCAAATCAGGACTGTAACTACCATAGTCAATCAATATGGATCAAAATTTTACGTTTGTTCTTCCCAAACCTTGAATATTTGGTTGCATACACTCGTATAAAGTAGCATCCATTATATTACGATTTGATTGCTGGACCAATCATGAAAAAGTTATGTTTAGCCATTGTCAGCAGGATGATGCATAGCAATTTGGTATATATTTTTTTGTCTTTTTGTATAATGTTGTTTAGTTGCAACTTGATTTATGTTCTTTTTGTGTCCTCAGTGATTCCGTACCGGGCCGTCATAATCCCCATCAAGAAGCTTAGTAACGCCATGACGACGTCCAACCCTTGGCTGTGTGTGTCCGGCGAGCTGGGCGACTCCGGCATCCTGCAAATCACGAAGAATGTTCTGGAGATGACGTTTGACGTGAGTGCCGTGATGTCACGCTCCAGCTGTTCTGCTCTGAAACCGATACAGCTGTTTATTTCGAGTGTGGTGCAGTTGGTTTTCCTGTGGGACTGAAACAGTCATCCATCCTGCCATCCGCAGAATTGACTGTGCGCTTGCAGGTCTTTCGAACATCTGCTAAATTGAAACTGTTTATGGAAATAACAACAGTTAAGAACAAAAGTTTAGCTGAACTAAATATCTAAGGAACAAAAATGACAGGGTGAATCTTTTGATAACTGTCACATTTCATCTTAAAAAGAGAAATTATATATAGGCCTTTTTTGTTGTTGTAATTTTAGGAATGTTTTTTTTTTCTCTTACCATATTTAATCCAAACCTTTTTTTTTTCTTTCTCTATATTCTTCTCAGTGGAAAAAAATTCAATGTAATACAATGATTTTTAGTGCAGTTGGCAATACAAATGAATGAAATTAACAAATTAAAATGGAAAAATTAATACAACAATACAACAAATACTACCATAATATATAAATGGTTTACGATTTAAATAGGTTTTTGTAATTTGCATTACGATAATGAGAATTTAGAACATAAATATAATTTATATTCATAATTTAAAAAAAAAATGAATTACAAAATATCGTGAGTAGTGATATGTCTATAAGCAAAGTATAATTTCTCATCTTTTTGTTGTGTAATTTGCTCTTTTGCTTGGGCCTTTCGAAATGTTTTGCAGATTTTCTCACAAAAAGATTTTCTTGATGTCCAGATTGTTTCTTTTTTTCCCCCAACTGAGATGGTGATTCATATATTACTGATCAAACCCCCTCTATGGAAGAATATATAAATTTGAGGAAGGATGGATTATTTATTCTTACATCCCACCTCATCGAACCAATCAGTGCCATTTGTCTTGCTGTCAATCATCCATCATGTTCTAACTCATTCTGTGTCCTCTCGCAGTCTGCCTTTAGGCCTCACACGCACTTCTCCATCGCCTTCAAGGTTAGGTGCACATCCCTCCTTTTTATTCCTCCCTCTCTCTCTACATTCATCCATCTCTCCATTTTTCTTCTTCACCACTTAGATAGATTGCCTCTTTTTCTCCTTTGGGTTCCTCTCTACCTTAAAATCTTCTACAAGATGTGTACAACAGCCGTTTTCGATTGGATTGCACATATGGGGGGAAAACTTCTAAATTAACCTGAAAAAAAAATCTAAAATTAAGGGGATGGTTCACCCAAAAATTACAATTCTGTCATCATTTACTCACCCTCAAGTTGTTCCAAACCTATGAATTTCTTTCTTCTGCTGAACACAAAAGATATTTTGAAGATAATGGTTAACCAAACAGTTGACTTCCATAGCATGAATATAATACTATGGAAGGGACCCATTAATCATATTCCTCAAAATATCTTCTTTTTGTGTTCAGCAGAAGAAAGAAATTCATAGGTTTGGAACAACTTGAGGGTGAGCAAATGAAGACAGAATTTTCATTTTTGGGTGAACTATCCCTTTAACATGAATATTAGACTAGACTAGAAAATTAGACTAACAGTTTAACATCTGTAGAAACAGTTATTTATTACTACACAGGATCCAAAATGAACACACGTGGTGAGTTGATTCAGAAAATACATTTTATATATATATATATATGTATGTGTGTGTGTATATATGTGTATATATATATATGTATATATATATACATATACAGTGAGGAAAATAAGTATTTGAACACCCTGCTATTTTGCAAGTTCTCCAGAAATAAAATCCAGAAATCACAATATATGATTTTTTTTAACTATTAATTTGTATGATACAGCTGCAAATAAGTATTTGAACACTGGTCTATCAGCTAGAATTCTGACCCTAAAAGACCTGTTAGTCTACCTTTAAAATGTCCACCTCCACTCCATTTATTATCCTAAATTAGATGCACCTGTTTGAGATCGTTAGCTGCATAAAGACACCTGTCCACCCCATACAATCAGTAAGAATCCAACTACTAACATGGCCAAGACCAAAGAGCTGTCCAAAGACACTAGAGACAAAATTGTACACCTCCACAAGGCTGGAAAGGGCTACTGGGAAATTGCCAAGCAGCTTGGTGAAAAAAGGCCCACTGTTGGAGCAATCATTAGAAAATGGAAGAAGCTAAACATGACTGTCAAACTCCCTCGGACTGGGGCTCCATGCAAGATCTCACCTCGTGGGGTCTCAATGATCCTAAGAAAGGTGAGAAATCAGCCCAGAACTACACGGGAAGAGCTGGTCAATGACCTGAAAAGAGCTGGGACCACCGTTTCCAAGGTTACTGTTGGTAATACACTAAGATGTCATGGTTTGAAATCATGCATGGCACGGAAGGTTCCCCTGCTTAAACCAGCACATGTCAAGGCCCGTCTTAAGTTTGCCAATGACCATTTGGATGATCCAGAGGAGTCATGGGAGAAAGTCATGTGGTCAGATGAGACCAAAATAGAACTTTTTGGTCATAATTCCACTAAACGTGTTTGGAGGAAAAAGAATGATGAGTACCATCCCAAGAACACCATCCCTACTGTGAAGCATGGGGGTGGTAGCATCAAATCAAATCAAATCACTTTATTTGTCACTCTACCATATGCACAAGTGCAACAGTAGGTGAAATTCTTAGGTGCAGTTCCGAGCAACATAGTAGTCATGACATGACATGTACAACATTTAAGCAACAACAGATTACACATCTGATGCGCACACAATTACTCACAGCACAGTATACACTACAATAAACAATAAATAATTTACACAATGTGAGTGTAGTTCTCACAGCTTTAAACAATATACACATACTTACAATATACATATATTTAAAACAATATACACTAAACATACATTAAACAATAACAGTATACATTAAGCTATAATAATAATATGCAATGTACAGTATACAATATGTTCACAAATTGAAGTCCAAAGTGCAATAGATGCTGTATGATAAATAAATGTGTATATAATGTGTGTGTATCTACAGTGGGTTGTGCTGAGTGATATTCTGTCCAGTGTGTGTTATGATCCTGATGGATCAAGAGTTAAGAAGGCTGCTTGTGGGAAGAAGCTGTTCTGGAGTCGGCTGGTGCGTGTTCTGATGCTGCGGTACCGTCTGCCTGACGGCAGCAGTGAGAGCAGCCCATGGTTCGGGTGGCTAGAGTCTCTGATGATCCTCTGAGCTCTCTTCACACACCGCCTGGCGTAAATGTCCTGGAGGGAGGGAAGCTCACCTCCGATGATGCAGCTGGCCGTGCTCACTACCCTTTGCAGGGCCTTGCGGCTGCGGGCGGTACTGTTGCCGTACCAGGTGGTGATGCAGCCAGTCAGCAGGCTCTCTATGGTGCAGGTGTAGAAGCGTGTGAGGATGTGGCGGTTCATTCCAAACCTCCTCAGCCGTCGCAGGAAGAAAAGGCGCTGATGAGCCTTCTTCACAACGGCCTCGGAGTGGACGGACCATGAGAGTTCCTCTGTGATGTGGACACCGAGGAACTTGAAGCTGCTGACTCTCTCCACCGGTGCTCCATCGATGGTGATGGGGCGGTGTTCTCTCTCATTCCTCCTGAAGTCGACCACCTGACGTTGTCTTGCTGACGTTGAGGGAGAGGTTGTGCTCCTGACACCACCGTGTCAGAGTGTGCACCTCCTCTCTGTAGGCCGTTTCATCATTGTCAGTGATGAGACCTACCACTTTCGTATCGTCAGCAAACTTGATGATGGTGTTGGAGCTGTGGGTTGCCACACAGTCATGTGTGTACAGGGAGTACAGGAGTGGGCTGAGAACACAGCCCTGAGGGGCTCCAGTGTTGAGAGTCAGTGATGATGAGATGTTACTGCCCATTCTGACCACCTGGCGTCTGTTTGACAGGAAGTCCAGGATCCAGCTGCATAACAGGCTGTTTAAGCCATCATGCTTTGGGGGTGTTTTTCTGCACATGGGACAGGGCGACTGCACTGTATTAAGGAGAGGATGACCGGGGCCATATATAGCGAGATTTTGGGGAACAACCTCCTTCCCTCAGTTAGAGCATTGAAGATGGGTCGAGGCTGGGTCTTCCAACATGACAATGACCCGAAGCACACAGCCAGGATAACCAAGGAGTGGCTCTGTAAGAAGCATATCAAGGTTCTGGCGTGGCCTAGCCAGTCTCCATACCTAAATCCAATAGAGAATCTTTGGAGGGAGCTCGAACTCCGTGTTTCTCAGCGACAGGCCAGAAACCTGACTGATCTAGAGAAGATCTGTGTGGAGGAGGGGGCCAAAATCCCTCCTGCAGTGTGTGCAAACCTGGTGAAAAACTACAGGAAACGTTTGACCTCTGTAATTGCAAACAAAGGCTACTGTACCAAATATTAACATTGATTTTCTCAGGTGTTCAAATACTTATTTGCAGCTGTATCATACAAATAAATAGTTAAAAAATCATACATTGTGATTTCTGGATTTCTTTTTTTAGATTATGTCTCTCACAGTGGACATGCACTTACGATGACAATTTCAGACCCCTCCATGATTTCTAAGTGGGAGAACTTGCAAAATTGCAGGGTGTTCAAATACTTATTTTCCTCACTGTGTCTATATATATATATATATATATATATATATATATATATATATATATATATATATATATATATATATATATATATATATATATATATATATATATATATATATATATATATATATATATATATATATATATATATGTATATATAATATATATATATATATATATATAATATATATATATACACATACACACATACACACATACACACATACATACATACACACATACATATACATATATACATATATATACATATATATGTATATATATATATGTGTATATATATATATATGTGTATATATATATATATATGTATATATATATATATATGTATATATATATGTATATATATATATATATATGTATATATATATGTATATATATATATATATATATATGTATGTATGTATATATATATGTATGTATATATATATGTATGTATGTATGTATGTATATATATATATATATATATATGTATGTATGTATATATATATGTATGTATATGTATATATCATAATTTCTTCCCTCATATTTTTTTTTTGATGGCTCAGGCAAGTAACTTTTATTTGCTCACCAAAGCCAGTTTTTTTTTTTTTTTTTTTCTCTCATTTGGAGTTTACAGAGTGTTCATTTTGGACCCTGCTTCGTTAATTCCCTAAATATTTTTTTAGAGCCATAGGTTGTGTAAATATTTATATGGTATAAACCAGTGATAGGACATTGTACAATTTTGGTGTCCTTCTGCTGCTCACTTTCAAAATGCAGCACACGCCCTCACACGGGTTGTTCAGTTATTCTCAGATAGCTGCTTAATGCCTCTGACATCTTTCCGTTTATCTGTTTTGTATGTGTGTCTTACAGCGTCAGAACCTCGGGAAGTTGACAACAGTGCAGCTGGGTCATGATAATTCTGGCTTGCTTGCCAAGTGGCTGGTGGATTGTGTCATGGTCCGCAATGAGATCACTGGCCACACGTACAAGTACGGCCTACTCTGTTCTCTTCACATTCCCTCCATCGTGTTCCTTTTATGGCTTTCTTGACATCCACTCGTTATCCTTTCCAGGTTCCCGTGCGGCAGGTGGCTGGGGAAGGGTGTGGATGATGGCAGTCTTGAGCGAGTTCTGATTGGGGAATTTGTAGTTCCGTGCAACGATGATGAAGGAGGCCGTGGGGCTAAAACTCCGCCCCTGCAGCGATCACCTTCCCAGATCCGACGAATTAGCATCACATCACTTACAGGCCGTGGAAACAGTAAGTTTAGCTTGCATTTCAAAGGTCCTCTCAGTAATGTTTGATTTGTCATGGTCTTGGACTTGCACTGACATCTAGTGGTTTTAATGTAGCATCACAGAAAGGAAAATGCCTTCAGTGACAAATTACATTGTAGAAATGCTCTTAAAGGGATAGTTCACCCGGAAATGAAAATTAGCCCATGATTTACTCACCCTTGTTTCAGACGAATAGAATCTGAGTTATATTAAAAATGTTCTGGCTAATCCAAGCATTATAATAGTAGTAATATTTGCTCTGTTTTTGAAGTCCATAAAAAAATGCATCTGTCCATCAAATAACGTGCTCCATGCGGCTCCGGGGTGTTAATAAAGGCCTTCTGAAGTGAATCGATGCGTTTGTGTAAGAAAAGTATCCATATTTAAAAATGTCATTTCATTTTTTTCTTTGGCTCTGCATCAGCCGTCCCTGCACCATCACTTCCGGCGTATAAGATCAAAATACATGCAAAATACCGGCGCGATCATAGATATATACATAGATTCCTCATTAGTGCCTGCGCGGATCGGTCGAATGAGGCATCTACGTATTCGCCGGAAGTTATGGCACTGGGAATAATAGATGACCTTCGTCTGATAAGAGGGAAAAAATTACATAAATACTGATCGGTTTCTCGCAGAGACCGATCGTTTCGTGTCTTAAGAAATCAATGTGTCGCCACGAGCCGCATGGTTTAATATGGATTCGTATGTCTGTGTTTTTACTCTCATACTCTAAAATATCCCCATTGACATGCATTATACGACTATCACACTGCAACGGTTGGAGTTAAAAATCTTCATTTGTGTTCTTCTGAAGAAACAAAGACACCTACATCTTGGATGCCCTGGGGGTAAGCAGATAAACATAAAAATTTAGTTTTTGGGTGAACTATCCCTTTAACTCTTTTCCCGCCAATAGTTTTTTTTTTAAAGTTGTCTTTTTTTTTGTATGAATATCTGAACATGCAATATATCAAAAGAAAGAACAAAGCCTCTGCTTTTAAACAAACAACAACAAAAAGTTGTATTCTAGCTTCATGCATTCTTTTTTTTTTTTTTAGCAAGAATTGAATGTGGGTTAGTTAAATAAAAAAAGCAACATTTTAAACAAAAAGAGGAGAAAATCACCTTTTTTTCCCCCAAAGACTACAACATGCCCAAGCAATGCTTTTATCACTTGTTTCTGTACCTTTTTTTTGCAACCTTATTTTACGGAGATTCTCTACTCTTTCAGAAGATACGCAATAGCGCCCCTTACTGTATAACAGTGAAAACAGAACAGAAAAAACAGAAAGCCGGAAAACTCCATCAATGTTAAAAGTCAGCCATAATTAATTTATTCAAAAAATGAAATTGTCAAATCATGGGGGTTAGGGAAATGAGGTTATTAGTATTCGGCTGCTCATGTGATCTCAAAATGGCCGCCTCCATGAACCATGAAAAAAAAAAAATTCCTTGTAAAATATCTCATCTTTTATTAGTCTACTAATATGACTGGATTCATCAAATGTGAACGTACATGATTCTTAACTAATTGATAATTGATGCGAAGTACTATTAATGTATTTAGGTGTTAAACCTCTTTTAATAATCTTGTTAAATGCAAATCCTTCTCTCTTCAGAACCAACCACCGTTCAGATACAGGAATCCATCGGTGAAGCAGTCAACAATATTATAAAGCATTTCCACAAACCAGAGAAAGAGGTATGACGTGTCCACTTAAGAATATTGTCACCTTTATGTTTGCCTGGGTTTTTTTTTTTTTTACCTAAAACTGTGTCCGTCTGTGCTTTCAGAGGGGTAGTCTTACGGTTCTGCTGTGTGGTGAGGGTGGTCTGGTGTGGGCACTGGAGCAGTTCTTCCATCATGGATTCCGCTCAGCTCGAATCTTTCAGAAAAATGTCTTTGTGTGGGATTTCTATGGTAAAGCTTATTTAATGTTTCTCTGTGAGAGTATATAATAATATGGCAATAACTGTTACTATAAGATTTTTGAGCTCTGTACCAAAGATATTCACTCAAAGAGTATAAATAAACTAGAACTCTATGCACCTTGAGGAGTGGAAAATGATAGGCATTGCCTTAATGAAAAATATTATACATTACATACTATATATGACATATCTATCTATCTATCTATCTATCTATCTATCTATCTATCTATCTATCTATCTATCTATCTATCTATCTATCTATCTATCTATCTATCTATCTATCTATCTATCTATCTGTCTATCTGTCTGTCTGTCTGTCTGTCTGTCTGTCTGTCTGTCTGTCTGTCTGTCTGTCTGTCTGTCTGTCTGTCTGTCCATCTATCCGTCTGTCTGTCTATATTGAATGTGTTGCTGTGTGTGTGTTTTGTACAGAGAAAGTAGTAGCGTTTATGGAGAATGCAGATCAGATTGGAGACCTCCAAGAAATACCAGAGCCTCTTGGTCCGAATTGTGAATCTTTCTGTCGATACGTCAATGCCATCAACAATATGCCACGCAACATTGGCAAGGATGGCAAGTTCCAGCTGCTAGTTTGTCTCGGGGCAAGGTAAGGACACACGCATGCTTTTTGATGCATTTGTTTTAAATAAAGCATCTGAAAGTTGTACTCGGAGCAAAATTTACTTATTGTATCCTCCGCTCTCACAGAGATCGATTATTGTCGCAGTGGCTTCCTCTGCTAGCCGACTGCCCCGTCATCACACGCATGTACGAGGAGAACGCGTTACTTCGAGACAAACTCACCGCCAGCTCTCTCGTCGGCGTCCTGGAAACGCTCAATGACTTTCCCATCACGCTGGAGACCTCCTTTACGAAAAGCGTTGAGCTGTAACCCCACACTGAGCTCCAATTCAGACTGCTCCCCCTCTCTGCTGCCACCCTCAGGGCCGAAGCGAAGTTACTCTGCCTTGTGCGTTTAGCTGACCGGGGAAGGACTGAGAAGCTTCTCTCAACCTGACTATCTCCAAAGAAATGAACTCTGAACTTCAGAAGTGTGTTTTGTAGCAGTATTTGGAGTTGCGCTCTTTGTAACTGAAAGCGTTGACAACTTTTTTGAGAAGACTCACTTTTCCCCCTGTGGATTTTGCTTTCAAACCTGTGGTTATTTCCACACACATCTATCTGCGAGCGACATAGTCGTATCCACTAGCTTCAGATCATGTGCCGTCTCTCTAGAAAGCACTGTAGGAAGCATGTTTTTTTCAAAGTATGTCAAGATACTGTGCATTTGATAACAGTTGCGGAGCCTTAGTTCTGACAGGATATATGTCTGACACACTCAATAGCCGGCAAAACGACATCAAGTGTTCATAATGACTTGAATTTTACCAGTAAATCGATGTCTGTGTGTTTAAACTGAGGCTATCCATGTGCTGATTGGATAGTCTGAATTTGAGGGTGTCAGTTTGAAACATTCTCTTGGTTAAAAGTCTGTCAAATGTATTTTCAGAGAAAAAGGACATTCCAACATGATGTGAATCGCTGTATGTTACAAGATGTGTTTATAGTTTATGTGTGAGAGTATAGTGCGTGTGTGTGTGGCTGGTTTACCAGATGAACACTTTAGGAAGATGTGTTTATTTTGCCAATGAGTATTAACTTCATTCTTAGATACTTCAGTATCATGTTTGAATTTTTTGTTTAAGAAAGAAACACTGGAAATCAAAGCAATAACAAGCCTCTTTCAGACCCCCTTTTTTTTTGCCATTTACCTTATAGTCGTGGTTCAAATCTCTCAAATCTTAAGTTACTTGTGGGGTGCTTTAAATATAAAGTGTAAACCCTAGTATTTATCACTAATTGAAGGTCTAAATGCAGCATATTACGTTGTAAATCCATGTTTGATTTCTGCATTACTTGCACGCTGCTTGTTCTTAAATAACCAGTTATGTTTATGTTCTTTTATGCCTCAGTTTTAATCTGGAATCCATGCTGAGAGAAATCAAGTAGTAGGCTAAGCGCATTTGTTACAGGATGAATTACAACTTTGAATCACTTAATGTTACTTAAAGTTTTTTTTTTTTTTTTAAGACTCTCAGCAATTGATCGAAGAGATCTGTAGTACATCAACCTGTGTATTTTATTTCTTTTTATAATGGCTCATCATTTGTATGTATTTATTTTGGAGCAAAACTTTTGTGACACTGTTTGATTTTGGATTAACTCAATTTTGGGGTGACTTATGCAGTAAGCTGACACTGTATCATTTATTTATTTTAGTAAATGTACTTTATGATGTGTTCAGACTTTGTATAGAATGGAACGTCCATTTTGTGTAAAAGTCGACTTTTGTTTTAGGCCCCGAAAGTTCTGGCTGGAGGATGAGGAAACTGCAGGAACTGTCCATGTTTGCGGTGCTGATGTATGCGCCATTTTAGATCTTGGGGATGTACGGTTGCTGTAAATGAATTTGTTCCTAAATCCTTTGTCTCATTCCATACTGGTTAATGTTTTTTTTCCCCCACTGTATGAAAAGCTTCTAAACATCAATCATATTATGAAATGTTCCCTGTGTAAAGTGGGTTCCACCATCATGTTTATATTTGTGAAGCAACTCATTAAAATTGCTCCGTATGTCCATATTTGTGGCCTCTCTGAACTTTGAACGGTGTGTGCAGACAGGACATTTAGGCATGCATGGTATTCCAGGACAACACTCAGGTCCCAGAGAGCATTCCTCTATGAAGAGTCATTCTTCATGGAACATTATTTTTAGTTTAGGGACATGCTGATGGCATCTGTGAAACAAATGTTTAACACTTGGCTCATAGGAATCAAATAAGTGTTTTTAGTAGAAACCTGAGATTTTTTTAGGGGAGGGCAGGGAGTTACAACCTGACAGTTTAACCCAGGGGTGTAGCCTACAATCCTGCTCCTGGAGGGCCACTGTCCTGCAGAGTTCAGCTCCAACCTGAATTAAACACAGCTGAAACAGCTAATCAAGGGCTAAATCCAAAATCGGACCCTAAACCCTTATTCACTATTCCCTACATAAGTCCACTAATGAGTGAACGAAAACTCGGTAACATCCACTAATTTCGGACACCACTACAAATGCCCTATTTGAGGGTATAGGGGCGATTTTGGATTCTGCATAATGTCTTACAACTTCCAGACTGTTGTGTTGAGGCAAGTTGGAGCTAAACTCTGCAGGACAGTGGCCTCCAAGACTGAGCTTGGACACTGTAACCAATGTTTAACTGTTAAATGACAGATCATTTGATGCCCATTTAATTTGCCGTTTTTAATTAAAATGTTCCCTATATGTTTACCATTTTGTTAAAATAGGCTATATTACAAATGGAATAAAATGAAACGAGTAGTGATGGTGATAACTCAAGACAAAAGGTTGTGATTAATGTACATTTAAACAAGGGACAGATTGATACTTGATTACCACAGTAAAATAAAGCAAAAATTCAGCAACACTTTAATGTAGGGGGAAATTCACACTATTTGCTTATTAGCATGCATATTACTAGGGTATTGGCTGTTTATTAGTATTTACAAAGCACATATTAATGCTTTATTTTGCATGACCATAGGCTATATTCTACATCCCTTAACCCAATAGCCTACCTAAATTTAACAACTAGCCTACCTTACTAACTAGGCCTATTTACGAGCAGTAGGTGTTTACTGAGGCAAAAGTCGTAGTAAATAGTTAGTCAATAATGAGAATTGAACCCTAACCTAAAGTAAAGTACAGCGGGATAAATTAACATCACTCTTTGGGCTTAAGAATTATTGACAGCTTACACAAGTCATTTTTACAGGCATATTACAAGTTTGGTAGGAAAAACAAACTAAACCAAGTGTATTTTTTCCAGTCTCCTGCTTGAGGTAATTAACGTTATTTTTTGCCGCAAACTGGTCTAAATTTGTGTGAATTTTGGTCTAATGTCCTTATAGCTCATTCGTTCTATTGAATTTATTCTGCCGCGGGACCCCCAAACTACGGCTGCCTCCAAATATTTTCACGAAGAAGTGTCGAAGACGAAGCTGCCGACATGTGCTCATGGCTGACAGACACAGAGCGAGAAGATGTGCTGCGTTTGTTCCGACATCTGCTGTCCTCGTAGTAGTAGAGCGTAACTCCGCCCACCTGGATCTCAGCGCACTGGCTGCTGCCCTAGCAACCGGATACGCCCACGTTTCCCGCGTAATTTTCTTTCCCTTATATGGGCAACAGAATGCAGACGCAGCCAAACGTCAGCCGCTTATGCAAATGAGTTTGATTGAAGAAATTCAGAAAATGGTGGATGGACATCAGCGCATGCGTAAACATTTTACTATACTCAGACAGAAAGTGAGACAGTAACGAGTGGCGCATTGTTAAATGTGTAACGCCTGTAACTCTTGGATTTCGCCGTGTGATTTGACTTTAACTGCTCCAAGTCAAGGTAAGACTAAAGGGCTTTTCCTTAAAAGTTATTTAACAGTTCATATGTGTGCAGAAGATGTCATAATTCGCCTTTCGTAAGGCAAGAAGTTGTGTGACAGTGCGATGCCCGGGTGAAAGCTGTCGCATTCATCAGGAATGTAACAGTAAGGTCACTTTTGAAGCTTGCTGGGATTGTTTGACGTTTTTGCTTTAGTATAAAAGCGTGCGATAAATGTTTACATGAGGCGGCTGCTGTCCATATACAGCGCATCACATTTCAGGGCGCTCGCATCCTTTCCCGACGACCGCTGTGAAGTGTTTGATAGCAGAATTGATTTCTCTGAAGCCGGAGTTGATTTTTTATTTTACTAGTCAGAACAAACATAGACAAAAATGCGTTAAAAATGAGTGTTTTGACAGAAAATAGTCCAATATTGCATTTTAAACTAAACAATTTGCATCCCCAGTCAGGTCGAAAGCCTATATAAAACTATAATAGCGAACATGCTTTCTCAGATATGTGTGTTTTGTTGTCACGTGCATGCATTTAAAACAAGTTTGGTTGTTTCTGCTCGTTCTGAACTTGCGACATGAACCCGTCTGACTGCGTGTGGTCCTCGCTGTTGGTGGGTGTGCTTCAAAACAAACCCGCATTTTCACAAGCTCATCAACAACGTTTCCAAACTTCTGCTTCTCTAACTCAAGGAGTTCAGCGTTAATTTAACGATTCGAGCTCCTACTGTTAAAGATTCATTTCATGTGGAGAGGGAGGCGGTGTCGCTGACGCATTTAAACGTGGGTCTTATTAAATCGATATTGTATTTGTTATTATTCTGGACAGTTTGAAAGTGTCTTAAGTTGTTATATCAAGGACATACATGTGCACATACATTGTTGCGCTCAACGCTCTTCGGCTAAGTTGTTGCACGGACCGCATGTGTTTACAGTCTCGAGCGCGAAGCATGGAGTCGCACGAGCCACTGACGCAGAGTCGCGCGGAAAACAAAGAGCAGCGGTCGAGCAGTTCGACTCAATTCAACTGTGTTTCTCCTTTGAGCACCACTGGCACCAAAGAAAGCGCGTGAATTGTTTGCTCGAACAGGGAAGGAGTCGTTTATCAGTGAACCCGCGGTGAAAACATGCTGAATGTGTGTGTTTAAAGATGCCGTGTGGCGTGCCATGCTTCCGCGGGAGCTGGTGGGCGGTGAATACGGCGGGACACACGCACCATTTCACTGCAGTGCGCGAGCGTGGACATTTAAACATTGATAATGTCCGTTCGATGTCATCTGGATAACTTTAGATGACACATTTAGGTGTGTTAATGGTACTTTTGATCGCGGTTTCCGCAACGGCATCGCCTTACTTTCTTGCCCCCATTTTCTGCCCCTCCTCTCCTCTTAAACGCGTTGCCATGTTTGAATTGCGTCAGAGGCAGAATATAGAAGCGCCCGGTTAACTCTCACACTGTACAGTTCTCAGGCGAAATGTTAGATCTCTCTCTCTCTCTCTCTCTCTCTCTCTCTCTCTCTCTCTCTCTCTCTCTCTCTCTAACAATATATTATTTTTTTTTTTTTAAATGACCAAAGGTTTGGACAGATGCTTCCTCTGTATTGACCCAGTTATAATGTATGAATTTGATGCCTCGCGAGGCACCGCTGCTGTCACCGATCACTGTCGATGCGCGAGGCCACTTGTCCGGCTCCATCAGCACCGAGGTTATATAAGACCGAGCACAAGGTCCATTAAGCTCTTATCCCACTGACGCGATGATGACTGATGATAACCCATCTCTCTCTCTCTCTCTCTCTCTCTCTCTCTCTCTCTCTCTCTCTCTCTCTCTCTCTCTCTCTCTCTCTCTCTCTCTCTCTCTCTCTCTCTCTCTCTCTCTCTCTCTCTCTCTCTCTCTCTCTCTCTCTGTGTAACAGAATATTCTATATGTTTAGTATATGTAGGTTATAGGCCAACACACACACACACACACACACACACACACACACACACACACACACACACACACACATATATATATTAGGCTGTAATAACTACATTTATTACACGTATAGTACATTTACGTATCATGTATATAAAGTAATATGTACACACAAATTTGTATAAATATATAATATAAGTGTATGTAGGCCTACATAAATGATTAAAGATTAAAATACTTATGAAAACAAACAGTCATATTAATATATTTCATGGGCGTCGGAAGCAAAAAAAATGTGGGTGGGTCCTCTCAGAAAAAAAAATTACTGGAGCCTAGATGCCATTTACATTAAAGGTCCCGTTCTTCGTGATCCCACTGTTCAAACTTTAGTTAGTGTTTAATGTTGCTGTTAGCAATACATCTCCCCGTTAAGAGGCGTGACCTTTCCACGTGCGCTAAGCTGCTGTCGAATCACAACACAGGAACCGTGACACGTTCGCTAAGCTGCTGTCAAATCACAACACAGGAACCGCTGGCACAATCAGAACTCGTTACGCATTTCTGAAGGAGGGACATAGAATAAAGGAAGTCATCAGCCGTTTTTAGGACAGTGAAAACAGCGCAGATAAGTAAATTGTGTTAAAAATACTGTGTTTTTTTACACGCAAAACATGAACACATGTTATATTGCACACTGTAAACACAATCAAAGCTTCAAAAAAACATGAAGAACGGGACCTTTAAGTACTGTGCAAATATACGGCTTCGTCTACTAAACGTCTGGTTGGGAAAGACAAAATTATGGAAATCGCATTATTACTGAGTGGCAATAGTGTAGTGGTAAGACGCATGGCATCAAGTTTTGACGCAAATCTACCCGCGGTTCGAATCCGCCTTTTGCCGAACTCACTCCATTTTCCCATCACATATCAGGTCGGAAAGGGATTTATTAAAAAAAAAATGAAGAAAATATTAGAAAAGTGTAAATAAAGCATCTAACATGTGTTTAATAAGTGTTTATCGGGTAGGAGTAAGTAAACAGACGTGCTGAATTAGATACGGTAAAAGTGAGTGGGTCCAATATCATTGATCGTAAAAAGTGGGTGGGTCTTGTCCCACCCACGTACAATTCCGACGCCCATGATATATTTTCATATTCATTTGTGTAACTTTTAACCATTATTCCCATGACTTGACCGATATTACTTTATATATTACATTTCATTCAAAATATTTCCATATTTAATATAAAGTTAAATAATATAAAGTTAAATTACAAACTGTTTATTATAATTATTAGTAAATGTATTATTATTACTATAGCAGCCATTATTCTAGTCCTCATTGTCACATGATCTTTGAGAAATATGTTGATTTGGTGAATAATTTTTTTTATTATCAATGTTGAAAAAAAATTTGTGCTGCTTGATATTTTAGTGGAAACCGTGCTCATTCAAAAGTTTGGGATACGTGAGATAAAAAAAAAAAAACTTTTATTCAGCAAGGACACATTCAATTGATCAAAAGTTACAGTATAAATATGTTTATAATGGGACAAAAGATAATGAACTTTTTTCGGTTCATCAAAGAATCCTTAAAAAAAGTATCACAATTCCCGCAAACTGTTTCAGCATTGTTAATATTGAGGATCTATAACAGTAACTTTGTTTGGAACTATGATACTATAGTATGTTGCATCCAGTGTGGTTAAACATTTGTGTTAAATCATTGTGAATCAGCAGAAGTACCATAAAGAGAGTTGTTGTTCTTGTGTCGCAGATGTTTGGCTTTCATAAGCCGAAGATGTACCGTAGCCTTGATGGATGTTGCATCTGCCGGGCGAAATCCTCCAGCTCTCGTTTCACTGACAGCAAACGCTATGAGAGAGACTTTCAGAGCTGCTTTGGGTGAGTATGTCTCTGTTATGTGCGTGCGGTTCAAATAACATGATATTAACATCTGCCTGGTGAAATTACAGTGAGTACAGGATTTGTATATTGTGTTTCTAGTCAAGCGATCAAACCTTTTCTTTTAGAAATAATATTGTTTGTTCGTAACATGAGAATGTCAGTGATTTCCATACGCATGCTGCAATTACAATGATATATACAATGGGATTCTTCTACAGTTTAGGCGAGACTCGCTCTGGTGAAATCTGCAATGCTTGTGTCCTGCTGGTAAAACGCTGGAAGAAGCTTCCCGTCGGTTCTAAGAAGAACTGGAATCATGTAAGCTCTGCCAAATTCAGCCAGGCTCTGCACACGCACACTCACACAGCCTCTTGTCTATCACACTGAAGTCTTTTCAACTCAATTTTCAATACATATTGCTCCAAAGCAGCTTTTCACAGAATAACCCCCTCAGTGAACAACCAAACTGCAGCTGTAGTGGCAACTCCCTATAAGATGTAGATGAGGAGGAAATCTTGGAAAGAGCTGAGAATTATTTAGGAAAGCCCACATTCACATCAGGATGACACATATTTAAACAATTTTAATTATAAATGCACAAATGTTTATTTGAACAGATGTAATCTGTATACATAATAATAATTAGCTACATAGTATTAATGAAAGTATTAACTAATTTGTTATTCAATTCAATAAGATTTCAGTGATTACGAATGAAATCTAATGCAGTTAATATGATATATGACAAATAAGATAACCATGTTTAATCCACTGATGAAATGTTGAGCTTAACAAAAATAATAATAGTGATAATAATACATATAAATGTGTGTGTGTGTGTGTGTGTATATATATATATATAATACCTAAAACACAAATTAATATAAATGTATTTATTGTTGTATTTAACCACTGTAATATAAATTATATGACTATAATTAAATAAATAAATAATTTATAAAAATCATCTATAATTTAATGGAAAAGAAATAACAAAAATAAAACATATAATAAAATGCCTAAAATATGAATAATGTATTTATTGTACATTATACATGATTACAAATATATTTATTGTTTTGTTTATAAGTAATATAGTATCAATTGTATGAAAATAAATGTATTAAATAACTAAATCTGACATTTCATATAATATAATATGTGAAACAAATTAATATGCATTTATTGTTTTATATATATATATATATATATATATATATATATATATATATATATACTGACAATGAAATAATGAATTATTTTAAAACATGATTAAATAAATAAATAAATAAATAATTATGAACCTGACCTATAATATAGTACCTAAAACACAAATTCATATAAATATATGTATTGTTTTTTTTCTTTTATAAATAATATAATTATTTAAATATGAATTAATTAAATAAATATTAAATTTCAATCACTATCTGAAGTTTGTTTTTGTTATCAATTGTTATCAGGTGGTTGATGCACGAGGGGGACCGAGTCTGAAAACTACAGTGAAGTCAAAGAAAGTCAAATCCCTGTCCAGACGGATCAGACCGAACCAGATCAGCAGAGTTCAGAAGGTGCTGAAGAGACACAGTGAGTACTCAATCACATTCAGTAAAACAAAACTAAACAAAACATCAAATTGTTCTTGGCATGTTCCTGATAAAAAAATGTCTTTGTTAACAGATTCAGACGCTCACAGCACCACCTCCAGCACCAGCCCCGCCCAGTCGCCCAGCTACAGTAACCAATCAGATGACGGTTCTGACTCTGAGTTGACTCCTGGCTCCGCCCGCTCTCCAGTCTTTTCCTTCTTGGACCTGACGTATTGGAAAAGGTATTTACTATGCCTAATAAGTCTGATTTATAATTTTGACCTTTCTGTGTTCATCAGAACGAATACTTTTAAATGACCCGTTTTTTAAATCTCTCTAGGCAGCGGGTATGTTGTGGCATCATCTATAAAGGTCGCTTTGGGGAGGTTCTGATTGACCCACATCTCTACAAACCCTGCTGTCAGAAAAAACAGGAGCAAGAGCAGGAGGAGGAAGAAGAAGAGGAGGAGGAGGAAGAAGAAGAGGAGGACGGAGACCTTGAAAAAGAGGAGGTGCAGAGCAATCAAGAGATTCTCTCATCTATTCAGCCGCACTCCTCTCCCCAAATAAAAATGGAGCAGGAAGTGGATGAGGAGTGGTGATGCCACGTTCCCAGGGTACTGAATTGGCATTCTTAGGAAGCCTTCGAGAGTCAGAGGCGTAAGACGTTCTCTCGGATAGCCTCCGATTCAAGAGTAGCTGGATTCTTCCTTTTTCTTTCCTCCTTGTTGACAATGTGTCCCATTCATTTCCTTTGCAGCCGAATCAACCTTTATTTATCAAACTGAACTGGCATCCTTGTTTTTCAGAGCCTGGTACCACGCTATTCCAGTTCACCCCTTCTTTTATTTTGCAGACTGGAAAAATGAGTTTCCTTTTTTTGCTATCCCACTCAAAACAATGCTGGATCTACATATATCACGCATAGAAATGTAGAGAATAGACTCGGACAGTGACCACAACCCTACGCTGTCACTTTTGTACCCTTGAGCACCATTGTGCGCTTCCTCTGGGTGAGGGTGACTGTCTCTGCAGTTAGTGTACAGTATTTAGTATACAGCAAGCAGCATCTGCTAAATTCTAGCTCAGCGAAGATGATATTCCTCCATTCTAGCTGGGATATAGCCATTATTTAGGGAAGCTTTTGATCTTTGCCTTTTATATATTTATTTTGTTCTGTCTTTATTGTTAAGCCCTGCTCTGTTTTTCCCTCTTGGTTTGTATTTAAAGGGGTTAGTTCATCCAAAAATGTAAATTATGTTATTAATTACTCACCCTCATGATGTTCCAAACCCATAAGACCATCTTCGGAACACAAATTAAGATATTTTTGATGAAATCCGAGAGCTCTCTGACCCCTCCATAGACAGCAATGTAATTAACACTTTCAAGGGCCAGAAAGATAGTAAAGACATTATTAAAATAGTCCATGTGACTAAAGTGGTTCAACCTTAATTTTACGAAGCGACGAGAATACAAACAAACAAAAATAATGACTTTATTATTTAAGTGAAGTGACGTGTGGCCAAGTATGGTGACCCATATTTGGAATTTGTGCTCTGCATTTAACCCATCCAAGTGCACACACAGTAGTGAACACACATACACCGTGAACACACACCCGGAATAGTGGGCAGCCATATTGCTGCGGCGCCCGGGGAGCAATTGGGGGTTCGGTGCCTTGCTCAAGGGTCTCACCTCAGTCGTTGTATTGAGGGTGGAGGAGGGCGCTTGTTATTCACTCCCCCCACCGACAAATCCTGCCGGACCTGAGACTCGAACCCGCAACCTTCAGGTTACAAGTCTGACTCTCAAACCATTAGTGCATTGGGGGCAATGCATGCGTTGTGGTGCTCACATGAACAGCGTCGGCCAATGGTAAGCCAGCGTTCTAGCGTAGCTCTGGCGTAAATCGGAAGCGCTGCACTGTATTTACTACGTCAACACTTATACAGTTGTCAAACTCCAAAATGACAAAAATCACCATATATTATTATCTTAAAAATTGACTTATGTGCTTGTATTCCAAGTCTTTTGAAACCATATGTAAGCGATAAATGTAATCCATACGACTTTTGACAGACATTCAACTTTTATGGTGCGTTTTGGAGATTGATGCCGCCAGTCCCCATTCACTTGCAAAAAAACATATTGCAGGATATTCTTCAAAAATTCACATTTTTGTGTTTAATGTAAGAAAAGTAAAGTAGAATGATGTGAAGGTGAGTAAATGACGGCAGATATTTTGGGGTTTTAGGGTGAACTGTCACTTTTAAATCTTGATTTCATTGTAGGTTGTCTGTATTTAGCCACTAATGGGCAGCAAACTCAACTCATAGTGTTTTACTGCAAACATTTCCTCAGACAGCATTTATATGGTGTCTGAGGATCATAAAAATGATGCCTAGTTATCAACACTCTTGTATTCAGTGTACTAATGTAAATATGCAAAAGTGTAGATTTAAGGTTTTTGGTAAAGATCGGTGTCTAGCATGAACGCTAAGGAAACAAAGCATGAATTTTTTGCATGGACTTCTAAGAAGATTTTTTTTTTGAAATGATGTTAAAACATGAATCATTTGGGCAAATTTTGAGACGGTCCCAAAATATATTTTTGTAGATAAATGCCAGAAAATAACAAAAATGACATCAGAGTTTTGACATCTTAAGATGTCAGTGTTGTTTAATTATGACAGGGATTTAATTGTCTTCAGATCTTTTTTAGAATTGGATATTTTCAATATTGTCTCACTCAAAGCCAAAAAGCCCAACGTTTTTTTGCTATTTATTCTGTCATCTTATATACATGTGTTCATATACCTCCTTCCTCTCTGCCTTTTGTAAATAGTGTTTTCGCAATGAGAGATACTACTTTTTTTAAGTGTCATGAAAGATTTGAGCAAATGGTCTGATCGTTTTGTTAATTTGTTTGCATTTGCTCCAGGGAAAATGCTTTTCAAAATACTGAAAGGCTAAATCAACATTTTCATTATATAATCGTCTGTGATAAGCTTTCATATATAAGGAGTATTCATACTATATATCCCAAATTTTCACCTATGGTACAATAGGTCTGTCCTGTCAGTTTTTTAATGCTTATTATGATAGCCTTGGCTGTCTTGGATTGTACAAATTATGTTGACGCACACATACTTCTGTTGAATTCCAGGGGGTGGCGCTAGAGAGTTCATTTATTTCACTCAAAACACTCAATTGCACATTAATTGTAATTCTCTCTCTGGGCAATTTATTTAATATCTGCTCCGTTTTGAAATGGGTATTTTGATGGTGGCAGCTTGTGGCTTTAGTGTGAATATGCCATATCATGGAATGACGTGAACAATGACTGTATTTGTGGTAACATCTTTTTAGCTGAAGCACCTATATGGGGTTTCCTATCGTGTCATCTCTATGACGGCATTATTTGTAAATATAAGAGGTGTGAGACTGAACAACGGTTATGATGATGAATATGCTTTTGTCTTATTTATTTCATATTTATTTGTTTTGTGGTCTTTTTCTTTTTACGTCTCATCCGATTTTGTCGTAGGACTGGCCTGTCTGACTGTCCTATCAACACTGCAATATGGACTGAAAATGCTTTGACACATGTGACGGATAGTAAGCTGAGATTCACTTAATATTATGGAGAACTTCAGGACTGGACAGCTGTAAAAACAAATGTGTGTGTGTGTGTGTGTGTGCGTATGCTAACCCTGTTGAAAAACAGCACATGCCGGTTAGGTATGTTTTGAAGCAGCTTGTTTACGCTGGTCCTGAGCTGGTTATAAGCTGGTCCTAAGATGTATCTAGTTACCTATGACCAGCATAAACCAGCTCAAACCAGCTGCCATGCTTCTAAACATACCTAACCAGCATAGGCTATGCTGTTTTTTTTTTTTTCAATTGGGAAGTACAACAATCTTATTTGATTATTTTTCTACTTTTGTTTAAGGGTGTCTAATGCCCACGTGCTTCCCTTAGACTAGTCCTTTAGTTGTAGTGCTACAGGCATGTATGGTAGCTATGCACTTTGTATTCATATTACTAGAGATATATGAAGCAGGTTTTGTATTTTTCTACATATTGTACTTTTTACTTGTTCCTCAATAAATGTAACTTGTGATGGTTACACTTGTTATTTGCATTTGCAGACGCTTTCAAAGCAACTTTTACACTGGATTCAAGATAAACATTTTACTAATTCATGCATTCCCTGAGAATTGAACCCATGACCATGGCATTGTTAGTGCCATACTACTGTTTAAATCTACAAGAACATAAAGTTAGATCATACCAATAAATAACATCCCTGGTTTCACGGACAATGCTTAAGCCTAGTCCCAGACTAAAATGCATGTTTGAGCTGTTTTAAAGCTGTTTATCTTTAAGTAGTTAATATACTACACCAAATGTCAAAATTTGATTGATTGACAGGTGGGCGGGGCTTCCGGTATAGGGGGCGGGACTTCCGGTGTAGGCGGGACATCCGGTGTAGGCGGGACTTCCTGTATAGGCGGGACTTCCTGTATAGGCGGGACTTCCTGTATAGGCGGGACTTCCTGTTTAATAAATCATGTGATTGACATTAGGTTTTGACAGTTGGTTTTTGACCTATTGTCATAATAAATCATATGATTGACAGTTGGTTTTGATGGTTTTTTGACAGTTGGTTTTTTGTTTTGATTAATTTGACAGTTGGTTTTGATGGTTTTTTGACATTAGGTTTTTTGTTTTGATTAATTTGACAGTTGGTTTTTTTGTTTTGAATGCGGTATAATAAATCATGTTATTGACAGAAGGTTTTATCTTTTGAAGTCGCTGTTATCAGAAAATTCCCCTCCCACCCTGCCACATCCCAGAGCAGCGTATATATATATATAAATGGGGCCAGTGTGTTCTACAGCTATCAGCAAAAAGAGAAACATGAGCTACATGAGCATGGACGGATTATCAGCTCCTGAAACCCCAGATGCGGGGTTGCGCAGCAGGACGTTCGACAGTCTGATGACCAGTCTACCTATGGCGCCGAGAAAACCTTATGGGCACGTCCGTTTGACAAGCTTTCTCCATGAACTTTCGGAATGGACTAAAGGAGAATTTATGATGAACAGCAAGCGTGTAATCGGGTACAGATTTCATAAAACAACTCAAGTTGTTATACTCTACACCACCGACAGCGCGGGCGAGTTTCACCCCGGGGAAGACGCATGTCTTGTATTTCCTAAAAAAGACTGGGCATTATTTTACAATTTTGTGTGGAAGTATCTGAAGAGCGGCGGTCAAGAACCTCTGTACGTTGGAGAGTGGGACGGGGTCACCCCGAATGTCCGGTACCGCGTGGTAGGTGACCAAACTAAAAAGAACCCGGATGATTCTGTCTACATATTCTGCTGTGATGACAAGACAAAGCTCACCGAAGATCGGTCAGGGGCCGTCCTGCCTAACGAGCATAACAATCTGTATGAAATGCAATTTTTGTTCAAGTGGCAAGATCTGAGTCAGCTGGATATTATGTTTTCAATCATAAACAAGCTGTTCAAATGGTGCGAGCTGCACGACGGCTACAACAAAATTAAAGTGCAGCTGTTCCACCCTGAGAGATGTCCGCGCAGCAGTACATACGCGGGGTATTCACCCCCCATTCACTACAGACATCCGGAACCTCGACGGTCAGCCCCTCCCAGACGTCGTTTATAAACCACAGCTGAAGCGCCACAACGTCCCCGCCCCTTTACTGCATCTGACATAAAGTCAGCGGCCAAACCCTCTCAAGCAACATTTATAAACCATGGCTGAAGACGGCGCATCAGAACCCGCTCATGTGTGCAGCTGCGGCATCTCTTTCGGCAGCATTCTCGACCCTCCTGACGACAACGCAAGCGACTATTGTCTGACTTACCCCCTTGGATCATCGGACCTTCACAAAGACTGGCAATCGCCCCTCCAAATCGACTGGGACCCGTTAATCGAATGCGACTGCGGCCACGGTCCTGCTAAAACTATCAAACGCTCCAAAGACTGGCTGGACAAATTGGGCTCGGACCTCGGATCACACAACCTGACTTACCTCCCCAGTGCTAAAGCCGGTCACGACGCTACAGACGGATGTTTCAGCGACGTCGGATTCAAAATCGTAAAAGCAGCAACCGTGGTGCTGCTGGAACATCTCATCGGTGATAAGCTGAAGGCCGACTGCGAGGGGTGTGCGATTGACCACCCCAGCCAGCTGCAACATTCCTGCCTGTTTGACCCTCCCAACTTCTACTTCGACACACACTTTGACGAGCTGTCAGGCAAGCTGTTTAAGCCCTTTTTCCATTCCATCATCGGCATTCTCCTAAACCGCTGCGGGCTAAAATCTCACCCCCAGCGTATTCAAGGGACAGTCGGGGGTATTCTGCACGAATTAAAAGACGAACCATTCATCATTGCCAAGCTAGAAGAAATCAGGTTGAAACTTCTGGACAAACCCTGCAAGGAAATAGTCTACGACGTCGTTGATCTCTGGCAAGGTCTCTCAATTGTGAATGGAGAGTGACCAACCCCCCTCCGCGATGGGTGTAGTCTGTAGTCTAAGGAGCTGTTTAGAACTCGTGTTTAAAGACCATTTCAAACATCAGATGACCGAGCTACTGGATAAGATTATTGCGGACGCTGCCCACCCTGATATCCCAGTTGGTCATGACACTACGCGTCAGGCAAATCTCAAGAAGAATATGCCGATAATGAGAGGAATGGCTAATGCATGGGACGATTTGATTGAAAAATGTGTTGATGGTCTCGATCCACCCGATGTAATGATAGAAGCTATTCTAGAAATGATGTGTGAATCACGCGCTGAGATCACAATCTCAGACGTGTTGTGTACTTGTACCTACGTGGCAGATGTATGTACCGAGTTGATAAAGAAAAAGGGTGATGATGACGACTCTGCCAAAATTACCGAAATGTATATCGATTTCATCCTAGACAAAAACATGAAGGCCTGTCGCGACTTTCTTTTCTGGTTAGACAGTCAGTAATGTCATTATCACTAACCATTTACTACATTATTATTTTTTTACTAACCATTTTTTAGCTTACTCTGTTGTATTATATCCATTTTAGCCACTGTCTATCCTGTAATGTTGTATTATATCCATTTTAGCTACTATGTATCCTGTAATGTTATTTTCCATTTTGTTTTTTACTTACTGCTACTTATTATATCCATTTTTAGTTAGATTGTGTTATATTAACATCATTATATCCTTTTTGTACTTACTGTGTATCCTGTAATGTCGTTATATCCATTTTTTTTTTTTACTCTACCTGTATTATTTCCATTTTTACTTAGATCTTGCATGTATCCTGTAACGGATTTTTTAAATAAAAGATTGATTCAAAATACTTGTACGCGTTATTCTTTTGCGGCGGTTGAAACGACAGCATGTCGGAGCTCATGAAAAAGGCTTATTATACACCGTCCAACCCCGGCTCTCTAGGGGGTAAAAAACGATTAAAAGACGCCGTCTTAAAAGATACTGGCGTCCGTCTAAGCGATAAAGAGGTTTCAGATTGGTTGGCGGGTGAGGATGCTTACACATTACACAAAACAGCACCTATAAAATACAAACGAAATAGAGTGGTTGTGTATGGGATCGATACACAGTTCCAGGCTGATCTTGTCGACATGACTGCCTACGCCAAGGATAATGACGGTCATAAATACCTACTGACATGCATAGATGTATTTAGCAAGTTCTCATGGGTCAGAGTTTTGAAGAATAAGAGTGGCATTGAGGTCACTAAAGCGTTCCAGTCTATACTCGAAGAGGGTCGTGTACCTCAGAAATTGCAGACGGATAAGGGAAAGGAATTTTTTAACAAACATTTTCAAGATGTGATGAAAAAGCACGACATCAACCACTTCGCCACCGCTACCGATTTGAAAGCCAGCGTCGTAGAACGATTTAATAGAACATTAAAAAGCCGCATGTGGAGATTTTTAACGGCTACAAATTCCCGCCGATACATTGATGTTTTACAAGACATTATTCAAGGGTACAACAGCAGTTATCACCGAAGTATCAGAATGAGACCCGTGGACGTCGACAAAGCAAATGAGGGTCAAGTGTTTGAAAATTTGTACGGCGATATAAAGAAGAAGAAGAAGACCGTATTTAATTTCAAAGTCGGCGACGTTGTCAGGATTTCTAAAGTGAGAGGACCGTTCACCAAAGGTTATGAGCAGAACTACACGGAAGAATTTTTCACAGTATCCTCATGTATTCCGCGTCACCCCCCGGTCTACAGACTCAAGGATTATGATGGCGATGTCATAGATGGGGTTTTTTATGAAGAAGAGTTGCAAAAAATAATTGTGAGTAAAAACAAATCTTTTAAGGTGGAAAAGATTTTAGGTCAGAAAAAACAGGGGAAATCTACGCTTGTTCTAGTGAAATGGCTAGGATGGCCTTCAAAATTT
Organism: Romanogobio albipinnatus; assembly: GCA_023566225.1. NCBI lineage: Eukaryota > Metazoa > Chordata > Actinopteri > Cypriniformes > Gobionidae > Romanogobio > Romanogobio albipinnatus. The sequence goes on from CM042245.1 coordinate 42,287,720, forward strand.
AATAGTTATATAGATAAAAAAACTCTGCTGGACTTGCAATCTCCTTAAAACGCTCAGTCGTTAACGGATGAGACCATACGAGCGAAGGAGCATCATGGAGGATCACGGGTTCTACGTCACGTTGCCGTGCAATGCGTCGTCGTCGGTTTATCCTGAAAATCGTATAGCCAGCTACACAACCAGGTTGGCTAAAGCTATAGACTTGAAAGGACAATGGGAAGTCGGACTCGCCGAAATCGAATATCCTAGAAGTTGGTACAACTTTAATGACGAAGATGGTCATTTCATCCTACATACGGCCCCGGAACCCCCGGATAGCAATCCCTCAAATATTGGTTTTTCTATCATTACGAAATTACACATAAGCGGGGGTTACTACGCAAACATTCGTGCGATCCTCCGGGCTATAAATCAACTCATCACACCAGCGGGCGTATTGAATCACGACGAATTAAAAAACAAAGTCTTTCTGGTCGCGAAACCAAACATTTCAGTGAGTTTCCGAGGAAGACTAGCCACTATTTTAGGAATGACTAAAAAACCTCTCGGAGGTTTAAACGATCATAAAGAACCCGATTTTACTACGGACGTCATCACATACGCTCCTCATCAATCCGACATCAATGCTGGGTTCTATACAATGTACGTTTACACGGACATCATCCAATATCAAGCGGTCGGTGATTCGCACGTGCCCCTCTTGAGATGTGTACATATAACGGGTAAAGGCAACGACGCGGTCATTGCTAGATACGACAACCCCCATTACGCATCGATCAACAAGGATCACATCAGCAGCATCGTCATAGAGTTGAAGGACGATCAAAACCACGAAGTACCATTTTCTTACGGGAAAGTCATCGTAAAACTACACTTTAAACCAAAAAATATTTCTATTCTTTAAAAAATGGTTTATTATAGACCCGGAGAGTCCAATACCGCGGACTATGTGAGCTATTACCAAAATCAGGCCGGTTCCGGTTTGCCGGGGTATTCGGGATCGGGAGTTATGTACGGTGCGGGGTTAGGAGGCCTATTCAGAGGTCTGTTCAGGATGGCCGTACCGTTGTTAAAAAGAGGATTTAGCATCGCGAAACCTCACCTAAAATCGGCTGCTAAAAATATAGTATCCGACGTCGTCTCAAACGTATTGACGCGTTCGCATAACGATAAAGCTCAAGACGGATCCGGTCTCATGGTCATGGCTCGTAAGAGAATGTCTAAGCCGCCGGGTGTGAGGAGGCGTGGCCAACGGGTGGTACAGAAGAAGAAGAAGAAAACAGTGCGCGGATCAAACAAGCGCTCACTCGTACGCAGAAAGCGTAAGAGGTCTGTTAGTCGAAACGTATCGATCAAGAGAGCCGCAAAATCCATATTCTAACATGGCACTACTCCATCGCATGTCGGGTGAATGCATCAAGTCTGAGCTGGACTTATTTTCGGTCCCGCTGACACAGACAGTTATTGAGAAAAATGGCTATTTAGAAGTAGCACCGTTATCGGCCATATCGGGCTCTGCACCATTGGAATTTTTTATCGCAGGCAACGGCGATGATTATGTGGATCTCAATAACACGATGCTCTACCTGCGGGTGAGAATCACGAAACCTAACGGGGAAGAGATTGCACACCCTGCCAAGGTGGGTCTAATCAACTACCCCGGAGCCACTATGTTTTCACAAGTCGACGTGACCCTTGGCGATCGTCTGATATCTCAGAGTTCGAGCACTTACCCTTATCGCTGTATCATCGAGAGTCTGATCAACTACGGTAAAGATACGTTGGAATCTGTCTTCAGCGCCGGATTGTTCCATAAAGACACGGCGGGTCATATGGACGTTCAAGACCCGGCAGGCCATAACGCGGGGTTGACAAAGAGATCAGGCTACACCAGCGAAAGCAAGGAGGTGGAACTACTAGCCCCCATACACAGCGATATATTCTTCCAAGAGAAACTTATGATAAATGGGGTGGATATCAAGATACGCCTAATTCAAGCAAAAGATGAATTCTGTCTGATGAGGGCCGACGATGTGGCTTACAAATTAAATATAGTGGCCGCATCCCTATTTGTCAAGAAAGTTACTGTATCACCGCCGGTGAGACTGGCTCACGCCCAGACGTTGCTCTCGACAACGGCCAAGTACCCTGTCGATAGGGTCAGTCTAAAATCGTTCTCCATACCGGCCGGCTCTCGTGTTTCGAATCAGGAAAATCTGTTTTTAGGAACACTGCCAAAGTCTATCGTCATTGCCATGGTCGACAACGACGCATTCACCGGTTCCTACGCAAAAAATCCATTCGCGTTCAAACACTACGACCTTGAATTCTTAGCCGTCTACGTTGACGGACAACAGTACCCGGCCAAGCCTCTACAGCCCAATTTCGAAGCTGGTTTGGCAGTACGCGAATATTATTAGTTGGTGATGACGACCGGGAGACATCTTAAAGACCAACCGCTCTGTTTCGGCAGGAATGATTTCCTGAACGGATACACGCTTTACGCATTTAACCTCACGCCCGACGAAGAGTGCGGTCAGCACATTTCCCTCATCAAGTCCGGGAATATCAGAGTCGAAGCTCGTTTCAGAAAACCGCTGCCGAATACCATTAATTTAATTGTTTACGCGGTATTTGACAGCATCATTGAATTGTCTAACCGCCGACAGGTACTCATAGACTACTATTGAGATGAACACGCTGCAACTCACCGCCATCATGGATAAAATTACCTGCAGGACTCATTTTCTCGGCGTTCTACCGAGCGATCAACTACCCGAAAAACCCATAAGGATCTTACCGTCGGCCTGTATCGTGAACACCGACCCTGCTAGCATGCCGGGGGAGCACTGGGTCGCCGTTTATTTAACCCAAGACGGGCCCGTGTGTTTTTTCGACAGCTTCGGCAATCCCCCCACCAGCCATCGCTTTCCAACCAGCATCAATGACTTTCTAGCAACCAATGATGCCGATGTATTATATTCCGGCAGACGAGTCCAGGATTATTCATCGGACACCTGCGGTCAGCACTGTCTGTTTTTTCTATATCATCTAGCTAGAGGATACGGCTATGATCATGTGATGAAACTATACACCGATGATTATATTAAAAATGATAAAATGGTGTCCCTATTTGTGAAGAGATTAAGACCGTATGTTTGTATTGATACAATGTTGTCCTGCGTTCACTGCGTGCAGACATGTCTGACATATAAATAAAAATCTTGAAACCATTATATTTTTAATCGTCTTTTATTTAATCATAAGATACATATAAATGTACATACAAAATGAAAGGATTCGTTAAAATTCCAACCATTGTCTTCGATCGATAGTCGGGGATTTAAACACAGAGTCTTCGGACTCTGGAAACACCGAGCGTGATTGTCTTCGTGCCCTTTTGGAAGGTCTGACACGGGGTGGGCTGGGGGTGTCGGGTTTACTCTTTAGAGATTTAATGGTGCTCCTGACCTGTTGATTCGGCACTGTAGAAAAAGGGATGTTTAATTCGGCAAAGGCGTGTAGAAACTCTGACCATCCTACAGGTCTCCGGTTATCCCGAACCATTTGCGGTGCCGTGACATTTTTTAACAAATCGACCATGTGTGAGCCTTGTACGGCTTTACCCCTGAACACAAACTCCCCCGATTCGTTCCACGCGCTTAGTCCTTTAGCTTTAGACATCTTGTCTAATATGTATCTGCTGTTTTTCACACTTCTCGAAGGTACATTCTTCAGAACTTCATCCACCACATGCTCCTCAGCACCGTTGTCATCTTCGACGCTAGCCGCGGTCGGTACTTCATCTTTAGGCGCGGGATCGGGGAACGACTGCGTTAAAACTCCGCTCTCCCGATCGCTTTGTTTAACGATGGTCAAAAACCTGCTCAGGGTATTTGTGTAAAGTTTTGCTTTTTCGTACGGGTTCAAATCAGTGCGGAGTAAGATATTTCTCATGGCGCCGTCCAAATCGTTTTCCACGCTCTGTCGAATATTCTCGCGAACATTTTCGGTTCTCACCTTATCCAGTTGATGTTGCGGGACTAAATACATCTTCTCGGCGTACTCCATCCTATCTGTTTGCTATTAAGCTCGAAAGAAAGGGTACGGCGACGCTCAGGAGCGGTAAAAGGAATCCACCCTTCTGGTTGAAGACTCGTTTCTTTGCCGCTATGCCGATTTTTTTATTGGCTACAAATTTAATTTCGGCTTTTCTCTTTCTCAGTTTTCGGTACTGTTGTGGATTGACCGGAATCGTCCCGTAGAGGATGTTGAGCGCTACTTCACACAACGATAAAATGAATTCGTCGGATGCCGATTGTAGAATAAGACGCCTTTGTTTAGGAGATGCTTTATGTAGCATTTTTAACACCGGCAGATGTTTACAAAGTCTGGCGGACATGGTGATTTGATCACGTTCTTCTTCTTTTTTTCGGGATGTAAACCACTTGACGGTCGGAAAGCAATCCTGTTCTGAGACGGTACTGCTCGGGGGTTTTTGCTTTATAGTCTATCATTATGTAGCCGAAAGGCTGGTTGACCGCATCGTGGTAGCACTCCATAAAGTATTTTGTGTTTCCGGGGTACATTTGGCGTCCCAGCATCGCTACTTGATTGACGTCCCGAGGATTTTTAAACAGGATCATATAATTGGCGTTTAAGCTGATGGTTCGGCTGGATTTACCCTGTACAAATAAATTTTGCACTATATAAATAGTGCTGAGATTACGGTGGTGTACGTACTGCGTAAAAACCCTTTGAAGCTCCAAATTGGCGCTAGCTTGCTGCATCAAATCATCCACGATGAGAAGATTTGTTTTAGTGACAGGTAACAAATCATCATCATTCAGACTCTCTGGTATTCCTTGCACAAATTTAATGTCATACAATTTAAGTACATCGTCGTACAAAGGCTGCCAACAATCATACAACCAGACAATGTTTTCAATTTTCTTGGAAATTAAATTCAAACCTTTTTCCAACAAAAGTTTCACAAAATAAGACTTTCCAGAATTGGAAGGCCCGGAGATAACACAACTAAATGGATGTTGAAGTCTGAAATCAAAATCGGAAGCATCCATTGATCCTCTGTGCATCATCTGATCAGTAGCCATAAGGAAGCGTGGTGAAATCGGGCAAAAGTCTGCGTTTATTATACACCACCTTAAACCTTTTAACGACTGATTTGTTGTGCAATGTGAGAGTCTTTTTATCCCTCACAATGTTTTCCGTGTGAGCCAGGATGTATTCGGTACTATCATACGACGTCACATAACTATCAACCAGACCAATCAGGGTATCCAGGCGGATGGCTTGGGAATTTTTAGCATTCAGCGTTATCCCCTTAGCTTTCATGCATACTTTGCCTTTAGCGGTGCGAAAGCCATACGATTTAGGGCCGCTAGAGCAAAACTCCGTGATAAAATCCCCATCGTCTATTTCGTTCGTCAGCTCGCCCAAATAATCACCCAGAGGCGGCTCCCAGTCACCGTCCCTAGACACGAACACGACGGAGTCTGTATCAGAGTAAAGTATACGACTGCTGAGTCTGTCCATCAACTCGTACAATTCCAGTCGGGCGTGGGCCGTAGTGAACGCCCCTATAAACACGTTGACGTCGCGAGCCTTACAAACATCCTCTTTGTTGGGTTTATGCTGGACGAGAGCCACGTTGTCTGAGACGAATGAGAAATACGACAAGGTGTCGGTATTACCGAAGACGATTCTGGTGAAATCTTCGGGGTCGTTCACCAGAGTCGTTTGAGGTAAATTTGGTTTTAAAGAGAACCGCCCCCAAAGCGAATTCAGACATAGCTTTGAGATAGCTCTCTGCGCGGGGTTGTGCTTGATCTTTTCGGGGTCGAGTTGAACCCCCTCTTTTTCAAAATACTCGCGAATGTAAGTTTCTTTCTCAGCGTCCGTGACGACATTCGACGGGTACCCCGACGCTTGTTGTTTCAAACGCAAAAATGTTTTGACGTATTCGACAAACAACGTGTCTGACCGTTGTGGAAAATGCCAAACCTCGTCAATCTTGGCTACCACATAACCCTTCTCGATGGCTTTTAAAAGCTCGATGGATACCCAGGACCCGGAGAGTGATCTTTCCTCATCCGTGTGGGTACAGCTCGTGGTCTGGTTTTGATTGTGAGCGCAGGTTCTGCATAACGGAAACATGAGTTTTCCTTGACATCTGTAAGGGAGAACCGGATGCAGTAATTTGCGGGGAGGGTACACGGTCGCTTTGATGAGTCCGTAATAATTTTCAATCGGTTCAAAATCTTTGAAAATGATTTGGGGGTGTTCGATCGGGTAGCTTTTCCTAGCCTGGCAGAAGGGGTAGAGGCTGGTGAAATCGAGATACCTTATTTTCTCATCTCCGCTCACTTTGTGATAGAGTTTATAAGCGTTCGTGCGGCCGCCATACAAGGTTTCTCTTGGGTTCAGTCTCTCCGGGGCTGAATAACCGGCCATAAATTCTATCACAGAGGGGTCGGTCTTTTTCATTTTGATCCATTCACATTCCCAAAGAACCTCGACTTGTAAACCGTACGCGTTCTGCAGAATTTCGATCTTATCGTCAAACTGTCTCCTGAGAACCCCATAGGGTACTCCCGACAAGGGGTGTGACTCATGGGGTGCAAAGCGGCAGCAGTGACCGTGGAAGATGCACCCCGCGTATTCTAAGCCGTGCTGCACACCGTCTTGCTGGTAGACGCCATCTAAAAAGTACTTACCGATCGATACTTCGCCGTGGTTTACGGCGTGGTGAACATCCACGTTTCGAGTCTTTTTGACATACTCGAGCCATTCGATCGAGCCACTTGAGTAGGACTTATTCTGATGGATGTACGCTTTGTTGTGCGTGAGAGCGAGGGTGTTTCTGCCGAGATAATGGGTTTTGAAGACCCCCATCGAACAGCTGGGGAGCGTCGTGAACCCAAAAGGGTCAATTTCGGTGCATTCTAGGAACGCCTGACGGTATTTCATACAGCCTTCGCGTAATAAGACGACGTCGTTAACCCCGTACGCGTACAGTTCCTGCCTGAAGTCAAACTGCTCCCCCTCAACCGTGCTGTACCATGCATCAAACTTTTCACGGTCTTTATCCGACATGTTATCGTAGTTGTAGAACTTTTTGTCGGGGTATGGTCCAACATAGTTCTCGTTTTCCACCCTGTTGAAAAGATGGGGGAAGTAGCCTTTTTCAGTCGTCGTCAAGTCTAACGCCGCGGGCATTTTGGCAAGGGCCATTGGAAAAAATGAGTAGCTATCGATGTATCGTTGGCCAAACGATTCGTCGTACATGTAAATTAATTTACAGCCTTGCATTATGACCTCAATCGCAATCCCGGCTTTGCAAAAATACTCGAGAATCAGAAAGGAGTCGAATCTGGAGGCGTAATGAGCTATGAAGCAGTAGCCAATATATCGGGGTTTTCTGAAGCGGTTGATTAGCTTAGCGATGCAGTCGGTACCCTCCGCCGTAAATTTCTCCCCTTTGAAAGTGATTGCGCAAACAAAATTAGCCACGTGTCGCCCGTTTTCGTAACACGTTTCAAAATCGTAGAAAATATATTTCTCGCATGGCTCCTTAGGCTCTAGGGGCTGTATGAAACATTGGTGCGTCCCGTGTTCCGTCAGATGTTCTCGACAGTGGACGCATTTGTCCGTCGGGCATATGTGTTTTGCTTTCTTGTCACCCGCTTTAACGTAGTAACGCAGCCCGCATAGTTTGCAGTATTTGATAATATCACAGGAGGGGGATTCTTGACCAGGAGGAGGGTTCTTTTTATGCATTTCGAAGCAATAGCTCGATTTACAGTAGCGCAAACAATCGGGACAATGTATGGTTCTTTTAGGGGACCTGTGACATTCGGCGTCAAAACAGACATTGCAGACGTGCTTGCATTGATGGTCTCTGCGGTTGCTGTAACTTTTGTAACAAAATTGACAGACGTATGGCGAACCTAAGAAGCCTGTCAGATTCATGATCATATAATAGTGATTATCATGTAGATAGAGGAACACCGTTTTGGGATGGGGTTCGTCAGAATTTTTGTACGTTTCTAAGACCATGGCATTCGATCTGTGAAATACAACGATTTTAATGCCTAGCGCTCGTTCAAACGAAGCTATGTCGCTAAGAGCGATTCGGTCTTGAATTGAGAAGCCGACGCTGTTTTGGATGACGGCAGCCAGTTTTTCTAACTCGCTCCCGGGTAGCTGGGGGTTGAGAAAACGAGCGAGACAAATAGAGAAGCACAATTGATTTGACAAATTTATGGGGCAGAACAAATTCGTCTTTTTTCTTTTGATTACCTGATCAACGGCCAGATCTGTAAGTTTACGTCGTCGACCGCCTCCTTGTCTGTTCATGGCTACGGTAGCGTCGATCTCGACGGCGTCGTCCGATAATAACAGCTGGTTGCTCTGTAAAACTCTTTCAAATTGATCCATAAGCGAATTCACATCATAATCATTACCGGGGGCGAGAACACAGCTGATGGGTGTTTGTAGAGTGGGTGCCGACATGGTCATATTGATTACGGGTGCATCGTGGCCGATTTCTCTAGCGAAGGTGACGATCTCGCTCAGCATGCGATGTAATGAAGTGTGATAAGAGGCCAAATCTGTAGAGTTAATCTCTCTCAGATTCATGCTCCTTCTCAACGACACACTGTTGAAGCGTGGTCGCGGTAAAACGTGATATCCGTTAACGAACCCGCCTTCTCGGATCAGCGTATCAATTTCCGTACGGCTTAATCGACTCTGTCTGTTAGGGTCAGTCTCGCGTAAAGCGTCAATATTACCTGATGTGGGCCTCGTGCTGCTGCTGGTAGATGGCTGTGGAGTATCATCAGCGTCAGGATCGCTGTCGGTACATGCAGGGAGTTGATTATTTAAAACACCACCGTATTGTACAACATGATTGTTGTCTACGGTTAGCACGTGATCGTACAAATTAATATTTGAATTTACGGCTAATTCAAAAAGATCCAAATTAGAGGGGGATTGCGAAGATTCTAGATTAAACAAATACTGTTCTAAAGAATCCGGAAGCCGACTTAGCATTTCAATTTCGTCCGGTGACAGTTCTGCGTCGTCGTCTGAGCAAAAGCTTTTTGACCCATCCATTTTAGATTTCAGACCAAAACATGAAATATTACAAAATCACAAAAAGTATATGGAATAAATCAATACATGATAGATGTAAAAAACATGCATGCATGCATACAACAAAATTACAGAGTATCTGGAATATAAAAATCAATACATGCAATACAAAAGTTTAATGGAATAAATCTATATTGAATTAACTGCAACGTTCCATCTATGATGATGAGAATAATAAACCTGGGTGTCGCGAAACTCTTGACATAATGCCTCTATTAAATTAGTATCGCGAGTGGCTCGTCAGCCGGGCGATGCTCTGCTGACACTTCTTCAACTTCGATGTCTTCTTCTTCCAACGGAGTTTGGATCGCTTTCGTACTTGTCCAAGTGATGCGTCGAGGTGTATGCCAGCTAGTCATGTGGTCGGGGCTATAGCCCGACCCTGCTGTGTAGAAATATAACACAAAAATTGTTATGGTATGATTCAATTTGTGTTTAAATGAAAATAATAATGTAGATAGTCTCACCATAAAGAAATACGCTGTCAAGACTCGGCGCAGGACCGCTCGGCGGCGTCGGACAGAAAGTTTTCCTGTCAGGACTGTTTTCAGGACTGATTGACGGGATAAAACAAAACGTTTTTCTCTCAGGACAGGTCGGTGAGGTAGGACGATCGGTTTTTCTACCCTTCTTTCTCAAAGGTTCATCGCTGGGTCCAGCGACCTGGTCTAAAGCAGAGCCGGCAGGAACTATTTGATCCACAGCGTGCGTCGGCGTGGGGTCAGGCACGTCATCATTATTCTGTTGAGCGGTGTCAGTCAGTGGGAAGCCGGGTTGCGTGATAAACTGAATGAAATCTAAAATAAATAAATAAATAAATTTTTCATAAATGTTAAGAAAAAAAAAAAACATGATGTCGGCGATGGGTCTTGTCTTACCATCAGACGCGCTGTCTGCTTCAACCAGCTGAGGGGTCACTGTGAATGAAAAAAGAGAGACAATTAAAAATTTTTTTTTTTTTTTTAATTATTTATTAATTTTTTATTATTAATTTTTATTTATTTATTATTATTTAATTTTTAATTTATAAAAGAGCAGTCCTCACATGCATCATTGCTATCGTGAGCGTCACTTTCAACATTCGAACCTGTGAGGCAAAAAATCCTGTTATGAATGGAAACATTTGTGAGTCGCTTTATATGCATGTCTGATGACAGATGCTGAAAAAAAAATCATTAATTTTCTAAATGTTATTTCACCCCGGTGCTCTAGGGGCGCAATTACACCATAACTGGATGTAGTTTTAACTCCGGGACACCGGGTGTCGCCGGAGAGCATACAATTGTGTCATAACTGGATGTAGTTTTAACTCCGGGACACCGGGTGGTGCCGGAGAGTACCCGTAACAGTAACAGTAACATGCTGTGTTTAAGACACCGATTTTAGTTATAGCTGATAGACCAAAGATGACTCAATGATTAAAACACTGTACCCATGCATGAATGTTTAAAACATCATTAACTCAATGCTAATGTTAGTTATAGTTGATAAATCACATCAATAGCACATTGCATGTTTAAAGCATCATTGTATAACATTATAGCATCAAATATAGAGAAAAAATACTCACCGTTCTGCATTTTGATGAGGGAGAGAGATGATGAGATGCTGTGGTCTAAAAGTTCACTTTTATAATGCATTTCCCCTCGCCTCACACATATATATGTGATGGGTAAAAAATGGAGAAAAACACGCCTGTCCAATAGATGGCGCCATTGCACTAAGCATTTTGGGGGCTTATCTCATGACCGACCATGGCCTTTTGGGGCCTACTGAATGCCGCTGACTTTATGTCAGATGCAGTAAAGGGGCGGGGACGTTGTGGCGCTTCAGCTGTGGTTTATAAACGACGTCTGGGAGGGGCTGACCGTCGAGGTCCCGGATGTCTGTAGTGAATGGGGGGTGAATACCCCGCGTATGTACTGCTGCGCGGACATCTCTCAGGGTGGAACAGCTGCACTTTAATTTTGTTGTAGCCGTCGTGCAGCTCGCACCATTTGAACATCTTGTTTATGATTGAAAACATAATATCCAGCTGACTCAGATCTTGCCACTTGAACAAAAATTGCATTTCATACAGATTGTTATGCTCGTTAGGCAGGACGACCCCTGACCGATCTTCGGTGAGCTTTGTCTTGTCATCACAGCAGAATATGTAGACAGAATCATCCGGGTTCTTTTTAGTGTGGTCACCTACCACGCGGTACCGGACATTCGGGGTGACCCCGTCCCACTCTCCAACGTACAGAGGTTCTTGACCGCCGCTCTTCAGATCCTTCCACACAAAATTGTAAAATAATGGCCAGTCTTTTTTAGGAAATACAAGACATGCGTCTTCCCCGGGGTGAAACTCGCCCGCGCTGTCGGTGGTGTAGAGTATAACAACTTGAGTTGTTTTATGAAATCTGTACCCGATTACACGCTTGCTGTTCATCATAAATTCTCCTTTAGTCCATTCCGAAAGTTCATGGAGAAAGCTTGTCAAACGGACGTGCCCATAAGGTTTTCTCGGCGCCATAGGTAGACTGGTCATCAGACTGTCGAACGTCCTGCTGCGCAACCCCGCATCTGGGGTTTCAGGAGCTGATAATCCGTCCATGCTCATGTAGCTCATGTTTCTCTTTTTGCTGATAGCTGTAGAACACACTGGCCCCATTTATATATATATATACGCTGCTCTGGGATGTGGCAGGGTGGGAGGGGAATTTTCTGATAACAGCGACTTCAAAAGATAAAACCTTCTGTCAATAACATGATTTATTATACCGCATTCAAAACAAAAAAACCAACTGTCAAAGTCATCAAAGACATCAAAACCAACTGTCAAAGTCATCAAAGACATCAAAACCAACTGTCAAAGTCATCAAAGACATCAAAACCAACTGTCAAAGTCATCAAAGACATCAAAACCAACTGTCAAAGTCATCAAAGACATCAAAACCAACTGTCAATCATATGATTTATTATGACAATAGGTCAAAAACCAACTGTCAAAACCTAATGTCAATCACATGATTTATTAAACAGGAAGTCCCGCCTATACAGGAAGTCCCGCCTATACAGGAAGTCCCGCCTATACAGGAAGTCCCGCCTACACAGGAAGTCCCGCCTACACCGGAAGTCCCGCCTACACCCGCCTACACCGGAAGTCCCGCCTACACCGGAAGTCCCGCCTACACCGGAAGTCCCGCCTACACCGGAAGTCCCGCCCCCCTATACCGGAAGCCCCGCCCACCTGTCAATCAATCAAATTTTGACATTTGGTGTAGTATATTAACTACTTCTTTAAATATATCTCTCAAGATGCACATTAGTTAGGACATCTTTAAAAATCTACTTAAATGTCCTAATATAAACCAGTGAAACCAGGCCTTAATAAACTAGATAGGGTAACAGATAGACAATGGCTATAGAGGATGGTGTTTGCAACACCGAAATTGTGGTTTCAGTTCCCAGGGAAAACATGAACTGATGAAATACTACAGTTTTGGGTCAGTAAGAAGAAATTAATGTATTAATTCTGCAAGCATGCATTAACCCTTAAATGCATAAATGTTTTGCCAATCATTATTATATATTCCGGTCTTTAGCGACCTGGATATCTAACATGGATGGATCTCTATCAGTCATGATAATATTAAACTATCCTTAAATTAGATGAACAATTACAGAAGAATAAAACAAAGCATACTTTGTTACATTTTGGAGCTTGGGGCTCCCTTTAGGGCTCAGTTTGTGTATATGTTTTATACCATCATCACTATTATCGTCAGAGCTCATTTCCCACATTCAGCATCTGGCTTCAGCATATTTGCGATCTCAAACATATTCTCAAAACTATCATTTTCAACGTCTTCAAAATCAATATTTTGATCGCTGACAGCTTCAGATCCACCATCAAGTGAAAGTGACACTAATATTTGATTGCGTTCAGTACTTGCCCTGCAGTAAATCACTGAGCCACATCAAGTTTTGTTGATGATACTTCTTATTCTTTTGTTTTCTGCCTGCGGGAACTATGAGTGTAACGCTACTTCATCATTGTGTATCACACATTGCCTTCTTGAGGAATAAGGTTGCACTCATTCAGTCATCAAAGATTCAATTACTGTGTGCAGAAAAAATATATACATACACTGTTACATTCCTCGGGTCGTTAGCAACCCTATACAATTTTTTAAAAAAAATTTTTATGGAAAAACAGGCATTCTTTTTTTTCTTGTTATATTGTTTATAAAGAATTGATTGAGGAATACTAAGAAGGTTGATGTCTAACTTTTAAAATGAATTAAGAGGAGGGTAGTGAATAACATTTCGGGTCACTAAAGACATGAGGTATGCGTTTAAGGGTTAAATTAATCAAAAGTGTATAATAATACTAAATAAGACATATTATAAACAGAAAATAGCACCAAATCAGTATTTCTGAAGGATCATGTGACACTGAAGACTGGAGTAATGACAGGAATTAATAACATTTGTAAAATATATTCAAACAGAAAACATTTATTTAAAATGGTAATAATATTTCACAGTCTTACAGTTTTTACTGTATTTGTGATCAAATGAATACAGCCTTGGAGAGAATGAGACTTCTTTAAAAAAAAAAAAAGAAAAAAAAAAGAGAAAAACTTACCTATCCCAAACATGAAAACAACTTTTTTAAACAACAAATATCTGCCCCTTAAATGATGATATTTGAAATGGTGACACCAGATAGATAGATAGATAGATAGATAGATAGATAGACAGACAGACAGACAGACAGACAGACAGACAGACAGACAGACAGACAGACAGACAGACAGACAGACAGATAGATGATAGATAGATAGACAGACAGACGACGACGATAGATAGATAGATAGACAGACAGACAGACAGACAGACAGACAGATAGATGATAGATAGATAGACAGACAGACGACGACGATAGATAGATAGACAGACAGACAGACAGACAGACAGACAGACAGACAGACAGACAGACAGACAGACAGACAGACAGACAGGTAGGTAGATAGATAGATAGATAGATAGATAGATAGATAGATAGATAGATAGATAGATAGATAGATAGATAGATAGATAGACAGACAGACAGACAGACAGACAGACAGATAGACGATAGATAGATAGATAGATAGATAGATAGATAGATAGATAGATAGATAGATAGATAGATAGATAGATAGATAGATAGATAGATAGATAGATAGATAGATAGATAGATAGATAGATAGATAGATAGATAGATAGATAGATAGATAGATAGATAGACGCATGCCGTGGGTGAATGGAGGCGAGTGCTGAGGTTGCGCGAGGGGATTGTCCTGTTGTCTGGCTGTGTGACGTCATGATTGCTCCTCCAGCTGATGGGTTTCCTCTGCTCTGAGGGCATAAAAAGATGAGAGGCGGCTGCGGTCTGTCCTCTCGGTTTACCCATCGCTTTATTTCGTCTTTCCACCAACTCACCGAAAGGCTATCTCATTTGCGTTGACTCTAAATGAGCAGTCTTCCCACCCAAGTCATCCTAACGATCTGAAACGCAGCAAACAAACACACACACCGGCAGAGGCGCATGAGGTCGGTGAGATATCTGCGGATGCTTTGCTCCTTGCACCTGTGCGTTATGTTGTCACATGCATCTTTGCCTTTATTCATCCTCTGGCAACTTATTTGCGTTCTCTGCGCGTGCATTTGGGTGGTGGCACCCCGTCGATGCTGTGTGGGGAGGATTATTCTGGAAAGCATCAAACGTGTCGAATAAATGCTTTAAAAGTTGCTTTTTAGAGAATTGCTGTTGCTCTTTTTTGAAATGCAAGTTAGTGTAGCCTGATTTGGTGTTATGCTGGATTCATAACCAATGCTTACGAGCGCCAGAATTGCATTTGACTTTCTATTTAATATTTGTAAATGGCTGACAGTAAATGACTGCGATTTTAATGTTACATACTGATTTCCGGGGGGGATTTCGCTTTTATTGGTGCTTTTATCATTCTAGTATGTAAATGCCATGTCATGGTGAGCACCTGGCGAATGTCCAGACACATGGGCAGACTTTAGCTTATACAATTCTACAGTTAGCATACAGTATGTTCAGGCTATGCTTTTCGTGCTTAACTTCTCTGTCTGCTGATATTTCCTTTACAAAATTTGTCATTGGGTTACAGAACTCCTTGCATGATAAACAAGGACTCATTCGATGGCATTATATGCATGCCTTTAAAAGGAAAACTATTTTATGCAGCACCGGCATTAAAAAGAGTGATTATACATTCCATAATAACTTTTTTTTATGGTCTTGAGGGATTTTAAAATGTACAATTAAAGAGGTAGTTCACTATAAATTAAGTTTGTCATTCTTATTTTTGTTGTTTTAGTTGGCTAAAACTATAGTAGCATCTCAATGATATTAAAATAATATTACTACTTTTGATGATTAAAATGGTACACAGTTAGGCTACATGAGACCTCAGTCATATTGGTGGCCTTAAATTTAAGGTGGGTCGCCCCATTATGGTCATCATGGCCATGTTGAGGTCCCATGACCACATTTTATCAAACTCTATTGGTTGGAGAATAAGAACCAATATGCCTGCAAATAAACTTTGCTTTTGTGTGATGCTGTATTCATATCAATAGGTTTCAGTATAAAGTTTATAACCACTGTCTCATTGACATGCAATATAAAGGTGCAGAGGTGGACAAAGTACACAACTCAATTACTTGAGTTCGAGTAAAAGTACTACTGGTCAAATATGACTCAATTCACAAGTGAAAGTTGTCAAGAGATTATGTAAAAGTACAGAAGTTCTTGTATCTAAAAATATTTAAGTATCAAAAGAAAAGTAAACGCATTGTTTTATTGTTGTATGAATCATGCTGTGCCATCGTAGTGGTTTAAACCAGTCAGGCTCCATCTGACATGCTAGCAACTACCTTGAACTCATTTAAGTACCTGTTTAAATGTTACAAAGCTCTTCTCAAAGTCTCTCTTTAGATAAAAGAGGTTTATACATTTAAAAAAAAAAAAAAGTTTATTAGATTACCTAAACACATTTCTGAAAGGACTTCAGTTAACATTATTAGCCCAGCTGATTTTTGCATGCTAACTAATGTTATTGTCAAACTTTACCTATGCTTTAGCGCTGTATCCCCAAGGCTTCGGCAACTTCGCGGGCAAATCCATAAATAATTTGACCGACCATGCTTCCAGTGTTAATTTTAACAGCAAATTAGTCATAGTTTTTTTTTTTTTTACTAAAATGCTGTTCAGTTTTAATACAATTTTAGGCATCTGAATTAGTCTTCGTTGACAAAATATAAGATTTTATAAATGCAAAAATTCAGTACTTTTGCTCTGGCGTCCGAAAAGCAGCTTTCTGTGTGCGCATTCGGCTTGAATTTAGCTCTTTCTCTTTTGTGTCGTTGCCTTCATGCTTAGCCACAGGTCTGCTCTTCTCATTCTCCCAGACATTCACAT
The DNA here is from genome assembly GCA_023566225.1 of Romanogobio albipinnatus. Taxonomy (NCBI): domain Eukaryota; kingdom Metazoa; phylum Chordata; class Actinopteri; order Cypriniformes; family Gobionidae; genus Romanogobio; species Romanogobio albipinnatus. The sequence continues at coordinate 42,304,383 of CM042245.1, forward strand.
TGAGCAATTCAACTGTGCGCATCTCACGCAGGACATCAGTTCTCACTGGATCTCTTCCCAAATCATCCCTCCCTAACATTTGTCTCATATTTATTTGTTGAGGAAAATGTCAATAGATTTTTATCAGTGTTGCTCATTCACGTTTTAAAGAAGAGAAAATCATCCACTTGCTTTCAAAGCGTCTACATAGAAATTACGTTCTACTTTGAAGACCTTGATAAAAATCTAGTGGAGTAAAAAGTACAATATTTGTCTTTCAAATTTAGTGAAGTAAATAGTGACCTTTCTGTTTATTTCCCCTGTCTATCAGAGAGACTAAGATCATGGTTCAGCTGTCACCATCTCGGACTATAGAGACGTTGACTCCCTCAGCGTTGACCATGGAGAAGGAGGATGGCCAGGGCAGCCCCAAATCCCAGTCCCCTCGAGTGCTTACCGCCCTCCAGCTCGCCCTTAACCCAGCCTCGACCTCCTACTACGGCTACGAGAAGTACATCGAGGACGGCCTCATCTGCCTCAAGCACAAGATCCGTAACATTGAGAAAAAGAAGGTGCCTTAATTAGGTTATTTGGGCATAAACGACATGAACGAATGAGTTTTGTGTTCAGACGGAATTTGTGGTTTTGTTTTACTCGTAGAGCACCAAATGTCCTTCAGTCTTGTTCATGTGACTTGGCATAAAACAAAGCTTTTTTTTTTTTTTTACAGCTGAAACTGGAAGGCTACAATGAGAGGATGGAAAAGGGGGAAAAACTAAATCAAGACCAACTGGTAATCGTTCTTCATTTTTATATGCTGCATTTTGGGAAATGGGGCTCGTTTCAAGATCACTGATGTGTGGTAATGTTGTAGGAAGCTGTGGGGAAGTATGAGGAGGTTGTCCACAATCTTAAATTTGCCAAAGAGCTCCAGAAGACCATTGGTGCCCTCACACAAGATGTAAGGCTTACACATTTTTAAAGCACAGAGCAGAATCGAATTGTGCTGAATGTTTCACTGGATCTTCTGAATTCAGTTTTTGCCATGAAGAGCCTCAGATGCTGTCATGGCATTACATAAAACTATACTACTATCTGATTCTCTCCGCCATAGTTGTTGAAGGCTCAACGGAAAGTTGTTCGCCAAGAGAAGATCGTGAGGGTTGAACAAGAGAGGAAACGTCTGAGCTTGATTCTCCAGGTGCAATACGTCCTCCACAGTCTGCAGAGAGAGGACGTCCGGAGGAACTTCTGCAACATGAGAAAACATTCCGGTTGCCTGACCACGCAGGACACGGAGAGTTTGCTGGATCTGGCGTCATTATTGGGATGCAAACGAGACCATCGCATGAGGTTTGTGCTACAGTGTCTTCAGCTCTATAGTTAATGGTTTTGCTTTTTTGTACATGTTTGATTCAATACAAAGTTACAAATACAAAATACTTTGACCCAGAGCTCCATGCTCTCCGACCTCCCTGGCTAGCCCAGGGAGGGTTCCTCAGTCCTGGGCACAGTCAGATCCGTTGTCCCTCTGGAGGTTGGTTTCTGATTGGTCAAACTTTACATATGATATTTACAGTATGTTTACAAGTGTTTTTTTTTGTTTTTTTTGACTACTAAACTTTATAATTGGGGACTATCCTTAAATATTCAATTAAGTTACGTAAGGATTATTCAGTTAGTTGGAATTTTACTACTAAATAAAAGGCTTCCTTTTCTTGAGTGTACATTTGTCTGTTGTACCACACAAGTCGTTTTGGTTATTTAAAAAAATGTTTAATGAGATATTGATTGTATGTGCTAGGTCCGTGATGTACAGTCAGCTGGTCCGTATTCCCCCCCCCAAAAAAAATCTCCTTTCGGGATGATTCAAGAGCCCTCCTGATTTATTTTGCAATAATGAGTGGCTACCTGTATGTTGTCCTTAACATGTCTAGCTGTATTTGATGTCATCTTTTCAGCCTGTTGATGTGGCATGGTCTTCCTGTTGTTTCATGCTCTAGTTTAGAGGATCAGATGGAACAGGCTGCTATTGTTTACGGGGAGCTGCTGGAAGGGAAAGAAAGTCCAGTTGCTGGCTCGACATGTGAGTTTCTAGCTCACAAATTAATTTGATGGCTTTCAGCGTGTTATCTAATGAGCCAAATTCATTTGTCTTTTCGTGCGTTATCTAATGAGCCAAGATTTTTTATGATTATATAAGGTGACATATTGCAGAAACTTTTAAAAATTGTGTTTAATTTCTACTAGTGATTTAAAAAAAAAAGAATTATAATAAAATCACTGGTATAAAGTTTTTAATAATGTATTAAAAAAAATTAATAAATCAAAGGGTTTACATTGCACAATATTGTTATTAATAGTAAATATATTGTGTGTATTTCAAGGGTATGTTTTGTGTTATGCATGTGTAATTCAGGAAAAATAACCTTTTTTTATATTTGTGTTGAAAGATAATTTTAGAATTTCTATAAAATATTACATTTAAAGACTATGTGATTGGTATACATGTCTGATTTTGTATATTAAGACAAATTTGTTAAATGTATTGTAAATCCAAGTGATTATTTCATTATTACACTGTTGATTGCCATAAATATAGCCATTGCTGCGGATATGGTGTTAAGTCATAAATAAATAAATGTTGATGAAGGTGGGTTTGAGCCTTACTGAAAAGGCTGTGAGGGTACAAAGTCAAAAATTGTGAATGTGAGTGCTGTCGTGTTTCCTCAGATAAGCACATGAAGGAGAAGCTACTTCAGCTAGTGGACTGTGGCTTTTTTGATCACATACCACTTCCTAAAGTTGACCGTCAAGAGAAGACTGAGGCTGTAAAGGCTGACACTCCATCTCTGCCTTGTAGCCTCTCCAGTGAGATTATTCAAATTTAACCTCCAGTTTTTAATCATTTAAGCAGCCGTTATTTTTCTCTAATACATGCCGTTTTATATTTGTGTTCTAGCGCTGGTGAAGCTGAGCTCAAAAGAAGTGCCTTCCAAAGAGGTAAAAACAAGTGACCGTGATCTTTTAGTCATCAATTCTATACACTGTGTTTTGGATGAACACAAGCAGGTCAGTAACTTCTGAATGATGGCAGTTTATTAACAGACGATACCTACCTGAAAAGGACGTTGCTGAACGTAGGCGGGAAGAGAAAGCGTCGCCTCGTAGCTGGAAGGATGAGTTTTTGGCTATGAAGGAAAGGGAGCCACCGGACTCATGGGAAATGGAGCTTTCTGAACCTCCTCTATCCTCTCAGTCCCCCATACAGAAGCCATGGAAGGGGGCAGCAGGATTGATTCCTAAGACTACAGACATCCTGAAGAAACCCACGGTTGACCCCAAGGAGGTGGAAAAACTTGTCCATTCAAATGTATTTTTTATTTATTATTTTCCGATCCCCAATTTTAGAATTTATTCATATAATTTAATTAAAAAAAATCATATTTAGTAACTTCTATGGATCCCTAGCACCCTCCTGTGGTCCCATAGGGCTTTGCAGACTGTAGTTTTAAAACCCCTTAAACATGTTTCTGCTTAACTGATTGCTCTTGCATGTTGGGCAACCATTCAATATGTAACAAGGTCTGTTTCTATCACCTTACATGCATGTTGTGTCTTTTAGAAACGTCAAAGGAAGACCAAGGTGGTGCAGGACTCCAAACCGGTGCGTTATTTAGATCCACCATAACCTAATTTCTTTCAAAGCAGTTAAAGCATTATTATTATTTTTTTTGCTTTATCAGATTCCTGTCGCAGTGGAAGTCTTTGCCTCTCCATCTCCGTTACCACAAGACCCTGTTCAGCGTAAACAGGAGCTGGAGACTCTGATGGACCAGATCTCTGGCTCCTTCAGCTTCATGCAGGCATGCATTAAATTTATTTATTTTTTAATTAAAACGCAGCAACTTTTTAGAAAGTAGGTGTTCAGAGACTTTTCCTCGATCTTCTGTTTACAGGAGTCTCTTCTGGATGGAGAAACCTCACCCGTAAACAGTAGAGCAAAGAGATGCCTTCCATCTCCAGGCTGCTCTACTCCTATTGGTACATGAGCACTCCATATTAAGTTACACAATAAGAATAGGATGGTGTTAAACTGAAATTGATAGTCTGCTTTTAACATGCAGCACAAAGGGAACTGACAAAAAGCCCATCAGATATTCTGCCTCCGTCCCAGCGGGTGAGCATGTTCTACTTAATAGGAGAGCTTATTTTGTGAGTAACAAAAACATGAGGTCAGCATTCTCTGTGACTAATATGATGTGTTCTGATTGTAGAGCACTCCTTTACGGATGCTGCTGTCTGGAGAGGGTAAAGGCAGTCTGTCCAATGGAGACCGTTCTTTAACCAGCTCTGACCTTGATCTGCATGAAGATGAGCCACATGTAACTTTTTGTTTTTGTGATAGTACATTTATTGAATTCAAGCTATCAAATACTATACTTATCTTAAATATGCTATAATGGTATCTGTTGTGTTTTGTTAGAAGCAAATTGAGGGCTTCACCTCTCCTCCACTGTACCGCAGGGGATCCTCCATCTCAGTCCCTCTAGAAAACCAAAGCACTGGACCGGTAAGAACTTGACGGACAAATAATTCAGATTCATACTAAACATGCATCTATACATTTATAGGTTTTAATTTGCATATATTTTTGATTTGTATATTTAATAAGCTCACTTCCCATATTTTTACTTTTTGTGATTACTTTTGCCTTAATCTAACGCTCACTTTAAAGTTAATCTTTAAAATACTAAGTCTGATCTTCAGCATATCTCAAAATGAATCTTTTTTTTCTCTCATACCATACGCTATAAAGTTGTGGCGCTAAATACCTTGATTATTACGCAGGAATGAGAGTATAGTTCCTAGCCATATCGGCCTAGAAGAATGCTACTTTTCATTTTCCGTCAGTCTTAGTACATGATGTAACTATAGAAGAGTCAAGTTTTAAATAGGAAAAAATATCAACTCTTCATTTTGTTTTGAGCAAGATGCTAATGGTCTAATCAGATTCAATGATCTAAGCTATGCTTGATCGGCTGAATGGATTCGAAAACGGTAACTCAACTGTTTAACTGTAGGGGAGTTGGAAAACGAGCCTATTTTCAAAAAAAGCGTAGTGTTTCTTTTAAAGGGATAGTTCACCCAAAAATAAAAATTGTCATTTACTCACCCTCAAGTTGTTCCAAACCTGTATGAGTTTCTTTGTTCTGCTGAACACAAAAGATATTTTGAAGAATGTTTGTAACCAAGCAGATAGAGCAACCATTGACTACCATAGTAGGGGAAAAAAATACTATGCAGTCAATGGTTTCTCTCTGCTTTGTTACAAACATTCTTCTATCCCTTTATGTTTATAACCTTGAGTTCTGAAGATTTTGTGGTTATGAGCGTTTACAAGTGGAAATTTAAATTACTTGAGATGGCATGTGGTGCCACGGAAATTACTATCCAGTGCTTTTAAAACAGTGTTTTTGGGATTTACTTTATTTTTGTTTGTGTGTCAGGCAGGAAAGCAGATGTTATGCAATGGAGTATCAACCACTGTGCCTGCGCAGACGTTTTCAACCCCACCTAGTCACCGATCCATCAATGCAGAAAACAACTTCCACAACATTCACTCTGTGAGCATAATGTTTCGTCTCCATATGCCTCAGATGTCCCAAACATAATTTCCGTTTATTTAAATAATGAAAAACATCCTATTAGAAGCTGAGATGATTCGCATTAAGCTCACCCCCCCCCTCCCCCCTCCTCATCAGGCGTTTAATGTGGCATCTTTTCCAATCGGTGAGAGCTCAGGGATGAAGTCAGATGAGAGTGGATTCTCGGAGTCTATGCATCCGAGTTACACGCCGGCCAAAACCCAGAGTTATTCCACCGCAAGCACCCAGACGCCACCTGAACTCAACCTACCTGAAGATGACCTACAGATTGGTGACACTCACTCACACACACACGCGCACGCACACACACACACACACACACACACACTCTCCCTCAGGCTGTTAGATTTTGCCTCACCAATCGTGTGTTTTTGCAGAAGGCCAGTACCAGCTGGAGTGTCCGGTCAGCACAGGTGGTCCTGTGTTCTCTACCCCTCAGCCACAGTCTCGTCTGAGTCAGTCCTGCTACCCCCGCGGTACAGCGAGAGGTATGATGCGTGCAGGCAGGGGTTTGGGTCACTCATACAGATCACCTGGTGGCTACAGAGGTACCGTCCTCTTCCTTTGTCTCCTTCACTCCCTTTTAGGCTTTCCTTTTTTTACATTTTTTTAAATTATTATTCATACTGTGCAGATCACATAATGGAGATGTATTTTCTGTTCTAAACTTTAACACTGAGCCAATGCATGAGTACTCTTGTTCTTGCACAAACTTTCAATCTATTCTATTTGTTATCTTTGCCATTTATAGAAGACCTGGATTATTAGTGTAATCCCTGCATTTTTCTTTCCTTCTGACTGATTTACAGGTGGTTATGAGGCCTACAGAGTGAATGTGCGTTCTCCAGGAGGGGCCTTCATATCCCAGACCCACACGACACACAGAGACCCTCCATCTGCCTATTATGTGACCAGAGTAAGTTTGTTTTTACCGATTTTTTTTACTTAAGATAAAGTAAATCATTATGAACAAGCCAGTAAATGTTATATATTTTGTGCTTTTATATTATAGGCCTTGTTTATTTATTTATAATTTTGTCTTATGTAATTTTAGTTATACTAAACAATACATTATTTTACCCATTATCGTGTTTGATATTATAAATTGTGTTGTAGGCAATATATTAGGTTCTATATTATATTGGGTCAGCTGTGCTTGTTTTACCAATAGGAAAACGGGTATCAGCAGAACTTCAAACGAGGTGGAGGCACAGCAACTCAAAGGAGCAGTGGTATGAGAAATCACTCATACTGGTATTTTGTTGAAGCACCCTTAATACTGATTAAAAATGTTCCCTGTTCAAAAATTAAGCTGTGAGGAACCGTGTTGGGGTAATGCTTTACAAGTAATGCGAGCTATGTAGTTTATTATTATTATTAATATTATAATAATTTTTGTTTTGTTTTTTCATGTAACTAGTAAAGTAACGTTACTTTTTCAAAAGTTTACCCATTTATTTACTGACACCTCTCCTGTCCCCATGTTGAGAGAAATCCGGAATAAGTGCAGAGGCACTATAGAGTAGTGCAGGTATGACATCACTTTGTAGGCCAACTGGCAGTTAGCTTCGCACCGGTTCCCTCAAGGAAAAACCCAATAGTATATTCCCAAAGGCTTTTATATTATTGCTAAAAACAAGCTCTGTGATCAACAAAAGTTGGATACTTGCATGTTTTTTTTCCATCAAGATCCCAGATAAACACAATTTGTATACATTCTGAAGCCTAAATGCAGTCACTAGAAGTAAAAATCTAAAGGTAGGCTATAAATGAACTACACGATCTGGCGATTTCAACGTCACCATTACGAAGCTTTCGACAACCCTTTCAGTTTTTATGTAAAAACATTTTCCCAGAATGTTTGAGTTAGAATAGATTATAAGAGCACATTTATGAGCATAATGAGGCTGTAAAAGCGGACTGAGCTCAACTTTTCGGCGTGACGACGTTTAATCTCCTTGACAGCCTCTGTAGTCCCATTTGGCCACTTGTTAGCAACTGCCTTTTTCAAGACACATAACCCCTTAAAAAAAATATCACAAGTGGGTAATACTTGTATATTTTAGGTCGTAGAATAAAACATGAGTGTCTTGAGCTTGTGTTCACACACAGACCTTATTTCAGCCATTTATTCAAAACCCCATTCAAAACCCCATTGACAATGCTTTACTTTCTGTTAAAAAGTAACGCAATAGGTTACTTTGTTAGGAGGTAAAGCAATATTGTATTGCATGACTTTTAAAAGTAACTTTTCCCCAACACTTGTGAGAAATGACTCGATAGATTATTATTGATCAAATTGATGTTCTTTCTATGCCCCCCCCCTTTAAGCTGGTTGGAGTGACTCTTCTCAGGTGAGCAGCCCAGACCGGGAGGGCATGTATCCGCTTGACTCAGGAATCAGTGAGACACTCTCCATCCCGCCAATGGAAGTGCCTATCACACCCCAGGGCCCGCACACTCTGATGCCCGTACATGTGTACCCACTCACCCAACTCCGTGTGGCTTTCTCCGCCGCCCGCACGGCCAACTTCACCCCTGGCACTCTGGATCAGCCGATCGCCTTCGACCAGCTGCACACCAACCTCGGCGACATGTTCGACACGACCTACGGCCGTTTCACCTGTCCTGCTGCTGGCACTTACGTCTTCATCTTCCACATCCTGAAGCTGGCCATCAGCGTGCCCCTGTACGTCAACCTCATGCGCAACGAAGAGGTGATGGTGTCCGCGTATGCCAATGACGGCGCTCCGGACCATGAGACTGCCAGCAATCACGCTGTCCTCCAGCTGTTCCAGGGCGACCAGGTGTGGCTGCGGCTTCACCGTGGCGCCATCTATGGTAGCAGCTGGAAGTACAGCACCTTCTCTGGTTTCCTGCTGTACCAGGACTGAACATCTATGTCTAAATGGGCACAAAAAGGGATGTGGCATTTTGGATGTTGTTTGAAAGCTACTCTGCACTTTATTGCGCTTTTGGTTACACATGGTGCAACTGCATGTTTGAAAGATGTTCAATAGTATAAAAGTCAGTGTTAAAGCTAAAGTAAGATGTTCTGCTGGTAAAAGTTTACATGGGTTTACTTGGGTTGTTCTCTTAAATTATTTATTTAGTATACTTTTTTTTTTCTTCCCAGTTTTTTGAAAGTCTTTACTGTGTACTTGGGTGCACAAACCCGTAACCCATCGTAGCTGCATTTAGTGTGCACTAAACTGAAATCCTAACATTTGGAAGCGTCTTCTGGTGTTTGTTAAATGGCGTTGTATTCTCATCTGTTCATTTTAGATGAGAGTGAGAGAGAGGTTTTCCAGCCATACAGAAGTCTGCAACATGGTGCCTTTCGTTTTTTGTGTCATTGAACACATGCATCGCTTTGCAAGAATGGAGGATTTTTTTTTTTCTGGTAATACTTGACATGTTGAGCACTTTAAAAGGACTTGGTGGCCTTGTTGGGGTTTTGGGGGTGTGTGTTTGTCTGTGAAAACATGCAGTGAGTGAATCACTTGAACACTGACTCTGCCGAGAAGGCGTTTAGTCCAAAATTGCTCCCTCTTGTGCCTGAAATAAAAATGTGCAGTTCACTTCTGTGATGGCTCCATTTGTGCATGAAGTTGTTGTGAAAACTGTTTAAAGGAATAGTTCGGCCAAAAATGAAAATTGTCATTTACTCACCCTCAAGTTGTTCCAAACCTGTATGAATAATTCCTCCGTTTTCTTCAAAATATCTTGTGTACAGCAGAACAAATGAATTCATGCAGTTTTGGAACAACTTGAGGCTACGTAAACGCACATTTTAATTTTTAGGTGAACTATCCCTTTGCAGCTGGTCTAGCTGTTCAATTTACACTGAGATTAGGCTTCTGTTAGGACACATTTTCATCCACAAGACTTTATAACAAGTGGAGTGAAAACCCCAGGTTAAACATGTTTTCCATTAAAATGTGGTGAAAATTGGATGAAAGTAAGCTTGCATCAGGTGGAGTGAGAATGCTGACAGGTTTGTATGCTTGTTTTGGCCTGGTCTAATTTTCTGTTACCAATCTTATGGTTTTTATAATGTAATGGCTCTTTTCAGTATGTTATCTTTTATATATGCATAAGTGTTTCTTCAACTAGAAATACTTAAACATTTTACAGTTTCCATGTCAGGGTTGTGTAGATTTAATGTCAGTTTTAAAATATAATATTAAATTATGTAGTATTCAATTGCAGTTTGATAAATTACTTTAAACAACAAAATGCCTAATTTATCCTAAATACAAAATATTTTCACATGCAGTCTGCATAATTTAATACAATTTACAACTTGATAGAAAATGCAATAAAATATTTCTGATGTTTAGATGCATTTTAAACCTGCAATTTATGTTTTTATGCCTGCGGCCTTGCGTCAAACAAGTCTATAAACGCCTTTACTTTTTAGAAGGTCCTTTGTAAAGGGAAAATGCTGACGTAAAAAGTTTGAAAACCCTTGATATGGCGTTATATCGTTGAGCATATTGTTTAAAAATATTTCGAGATGAGCACAAGAGGTCGCTGTTGCCCTACTCGTCGATGACGTCTGTGCTGTGCGTAATGGAAAAAACAAATCCATTCGTTCAGTAGGACTTCACGTTTCTCCCGCGAGAGCTTCTTCTCAGATCGCTTGAGTCCTGCCATGAACCATAAATGTCACAATGTACAAATGTTTACTTTCCCCTTCTCAGCTTTAACAGCCGCTTGTGCTTGTTCATTTTGCTTTCGTTGGATGCCTTTTAAGGGAATTGTAATGTGTTTTATATTTGTGGTCATGGCACCTACATTGGGCATGTGTTTATCATGTTGATATTTGTGTGTGTGTCAGCTCAGTTGAGTTGATCTTGAGCTCAATCTGTCTAGTCCATGATGGTTGCAAAATTCTGGGAGTGTGTAATCCCTAAACTGAAATTTAACCTCCTGCTGGTCCGTAGGGCAAGTCTGTCTGCGGTTGACCTGCCTAGACGTGTTCATATAATACCCTCTTCTTAAACCTAGTTTTACCCCCCTGTATTAGGTCATGTCCCATGTAAACCCACCGCCTCTCCTTCTCACACTGCGTTCTGCGAGGTCCCGGGATGGCTGGGATGGTCAGCTGTCTTGCATGCCGTGGCCTGGAGACCCTATGCCGGACTTTGGATAAAGGGACTGTTCTGTTCATTGTTCAAACTGTTCTTTATAAGCAAATGTGTTTGTCTCTCTGCTTTTTGGGTTTTTGAAGGGATGCAGGCATGGAATATAAATACGAAGTATAAAATTCCCACTTCTCTTTTTTTTTTCTAGTTTCGGCCTGAGGCTTTTCTGATTTTTAGTTCAAAACAGTTTTGAGATCATGAGTCATATTCTGAGAAAGTGTAAGTTTGGGAAGACACCATATTGTGTGGTGATATCCCTGAGATTACCGCCATAACCAAAAGTCAACAAAGAAACTACTAACAGCTGTAGAGTGCAGGTTGGAAGCACAAAGAGAGAGGAAAAAACAAGTTAACTAGTGGAACATGACTCTTTTCAACAGCCACCACAATTAATACTTGAAAGCCCTTTATCAGTGGAAGAGCGCTGATAAATGCTGTTTTCACAAGCTACGAAGCGAATGAAAGCGGTTTCAAACATGCTGGTGATTTGTCATCTGCCACAATGTCATTCCTGAGAGAAACTAGGTGTAGTTTGTGAACAAAAGGGCAGGTGACCGTGTCATTAGCAGAGATTTTTTTTTAAATGTATTTAGTCAGTGTTCCCTTATCTTGTACAACTTTATGAAAATGGGTCATTGTTGTAATGCCTGTCCTAGCAAGTTGTACATGTGACACTCCTGGCACTGTTTCAGACATTTATATTGACAATCATATGAAATTCGATTGCCTTGTGTCACCTTGTCTTGCCTTGCCGTTAAAAAAAAACATTACACCTGAAATAGTGCTATTAAAGGGATAGTTCACCCAAAAAATGAAAATTCTGTAAAGCAGATAAAGCAACCATTGACTACCATAGTATTTTCCCCCCTACTATGGTAGTCAATGGTTGCTCTATCGTGTTACAAACATTCTTCAAAATATCTTCTTTTGTGTTCAGCAGAACAAAGAAACTCATACAGGTTTGGAAAAACTTGAGGGTGACTAAATGATGACAGAATTTTAATTTTTGGGTGAACTATCCCTTTAAATTGATTAATTGCGTTTATATTTTGGATACAACTAATCGCGATTGATCGATTTGACAGCATTGATTTGACAGAACCTGAAATGAATAGTACTTTTGAATAAAAAAAAAAATCATGTACATTCAAGCAGTGATGAGGGTAATGAATTACAAGTAATGGGAGTTACTTTTCCAAGTAACTAGTAAAATAACACATTACTTTAAAATTCGCAACAAATATCTAAGTTGCTTTTTCAAACAAGTAATGCAGGTTACTTTGTTTTCTCATGTATTGACTGACACCTCTCCTGTCCTCATGTTGAGAGTAATCAGGAGTAAGTGCAGAGGCGTTGTGTGCGCTGTGTAAACATGAGGGTTATTGTAGTTCAAGACTAAATGTGAGCATGCATTTACTCATCTCACTTGCACAATAACAGATTCAATATTCCTCAAAATGAATAAAACAGAGCAATGCAAACTCTGAATATTATGCAAACCTGCAATAATTAAATGTTTAATTGCACAAATATACTTTATGTATTTAATCTGACTTTATTAAGCATTGTCTTTGCGGCTGACCTTCAATGATTCAATTCAACTAATTATAAGCGTGTCTTTAAGTAAAACTTTTTTTGTTATTAAGCCCAGCCCAGATGAGAAAAAAATAACTCAAAAGTAACAACACATTAATTACAAGTAACTAAGGGTATATTTACACAATGCCAATGTAATAAAAAGTAACTAAGGGTATATTTACACAATGTCAGCGTGAGGCTGTCAAAACGATCCTCATTCACACGGATCTGTCAAAAAAATGACTCAAAAAGCTGTATTATGCATGCCAGGTCAGTAGTCGGCGATGTCACTTTGTCAAGAAACACCCCAAGAACACGTAATACGCATGCGCAGGGCGTCACCGTTTTGACAAATTCACGTTTTTGTTATTTACATGGAGATGGTAAAGGCATAGTTCTCAAAATACGTTTTCAAAAGCTTGTGTTTTCCAGCCCCAAAAACGCTGTTGTGGTGTAAATGAGTGCAAAACGCATAAAAAGTTTTCTGTTTTCATTTGGAAATGGTGTTGTGTGAACATACCCCAAGTAACACAATTAGTTTCTTTTTAGGGAGTAACGCACTATATTGTAACACATTACTTTTAAAAGTATACTTTCCCCAAACGAGTCTTTCTAATCAGATCTAATCTTTTATTTTATATGCAGTGGGTCTCCTCATGGGGCAGCCATTTTGAGATCACATGACCAGCCAAATGCTGTTCATTTAAAGCTGCAGTCCGTAGTTTTTCCTCTTTGTCGCCATCTCTGTTCGAAATCTGCAATTGCAGTTATTCGCGGAATTATCAACTTTACGTGATTTGTGCCTCTGCACGGCACAGCGCGAGTAGCATCTGCCTGCACAACCGGAGGCTGCATTTTCAGGAACGCAGTCCTAGGACCGTAGCGTGACTATTTAATGTGTATAAGGGCTACCTGTAGTTCAGTTTCCATTTCTGTTTCTCAAAAATGTATTTTGGATAATTTTTAACCCAAAAAAGTCACGGACTGCAGCTTTAATCTGGTTAACCCCATGTTATTAGACAATTTCGCCCATAGAATAAATTATGACAGAGTATTTCTTGGCAACTGTAAACTTTTGCATGATTCACATTATGTTCAAGTTGTATACACAGTGTGCCTTTTAAAAATGCCTTTTGCTTGTTTTTGACTGAAAGGCGCACAGCATTTGAGTTGCAAAAAACTGACTGTTTGTGTCTGCAAAACATTTGCTTATTTGCACCCTGATCCGAGTTTGGTGCCACATTTTTGCATGCAAGTCCTAACACAGTGCCCGCTGTCTTGCCCAAGCTTTGGCAATGTTTTTCATATGTTTCCTATCAAAAAGTCTTTTTATGGCTTTCATCTGTGTAAGGAGCGAGAAAAGGGATTTTAGAATTACATTCCATGAAAAGCACTTGCGACAAATGATAAGTTTGTGTTGCGGGTTGGACTGGTGACAGACTAAACTGTATGGTTTTGTTCACAGAGCTACTATTTAGAGATGTTAATAAAAACAGAACCATCCATTGCAGTTTAAATGCTAATTGTGGATTACTTGGATCTCCTATTGTCAGCATTTAGACTGTTCATGTTGGCTTTTATCATTGTGTTGTTGTGTTTACCCCCCCCATTACTTTTAGCACGGACATTCTCAAAAAATCCCTTAGCAGGGAAAGGCTGTGTGTTAATAGTTCTGCATAAATTCCCAGCATAACATAGCAGGAAATCCCCTTTCAGAGGACCAATCCAACACATTTGCTGGATGTCTTGCATTGTTGCAATCTGCAGTGCATGATGGGATAGGGTAAATATCCTATTTTCCACCCAGGAAATAAACTCTGTAAACTGCGATGGGGTTACGATAAGATTTGTGTCTGATTCTGCCAGTCCTGCTCTGTTGTTTTAATCTCTTTGATAACCATCTTCTAATAACAACTAGTAAATTGAAAAAAAAAAAAAAAAACCTGAATTGCTAGTTTACAAGGAACTGCAGAAATGTGTTGCCAAGGCACATGTAGAATGTAAGAGGCCCAAACCCAGCGGAGAGAATGTTTTCTCACGGCTGTGACGGAATTCAGACATTTTGCACAAAAGAACGGTTGTGCGACTTGTGCTTACACCTCTATGAGGAGGTCCAGGTGTGTGATTCTAACCTTCTCGTCCATGTGATCTCGCTCCTTCATGTTAGACGTATATTTTTCCTAAACCTCCTCCCATCGTTTAACTCCTCCACTCAGTGTTAACATATGGCCCTGCAGTTAGTTCAGTGTCGTGCTATGTTTGGAATGGCATACGATCCTCAAGTGAACAAAATCTTCACTTCCCGAGAAAATCGGTGCAAAATGGAAATGGAAGGTGAAGTCATTGTAGATGCCAGTGTGGCTCCTTTATATAATAAATTACTTGCTATTTTGAGTGCATAAACAAAATGCCCTGACGCACCTCATGTTTGCCTTATTTCTGGAAGTGGAAATGTTTTGGGAGGTAAAAGTAGCCAATCATGGCAAATTATTCAGGTTTATTATAAAGTAGGCCTACATCTAGGAATGTATTTGTTAAATGTGGTTCCAATGCAGTTCACACATGCCTTCTTACAGAATATATATACTTACATTTATGCACATTTTGGATATTTAATCCACATCTCTCATGCGTGTAGTACCCAGATGACCCATCCGATTCCATTGTAGTGTATTATTGCAGAATGTATTTTTTAATGAACATATTGCAAATTTTATCCACATCCATCCAGCATTATTATGCAATATATCCCAATTTGCACAACAATATCTGAATTGAAATCTGGCCCGTTCACACAAAGAACAATAGCTATAAAGATAACTATATTAGGGCGATATCGTTCTGTTTATTCTACGAGCGTGCTTGTCTGCTGCTTTAAATGCTCAAGCTCATTAAAGCAGAATTCAGATCAATGTTTTTTATTGTTCATCAGCTGGATAAAATCATTCTGAAAGTGATTGCAATGATATTATTTCTCTGTGCCGTTGTCGTTATAGTGGGTATGCATTGACATTACTTTCCCGCCGGAACACACCCCCTCAGCCGGGACTGAGTGGCAAAACAGCCTACTACATTGCTGGATTGAATTGGGGAAACTGCGAAAACGCGAGTAAAAAAACGATTATCAGTTTAAACTAAAGGTTGGACTCGACAGTGTTCATTACAACTTACCAAAGATCCAGTGATCCATGGATATTGACATGACATTTATATGTGCCTGATTTCGACGCCGGGGAAATACATAAATGTGAACACTTTATATAAATACAATATAGGTAGGTCTAAATTCGGGTGATCATTTATATCAATGTTATATATACTTTTTGTCTGCGTTTATTTAAAAACATCCAATTATGCAGAATATAATATGGTAAATATTGAATTGATGAATTGCTTCCGATGGTGAAGTCACGTGCATACCCTCTACAGCTGTGGTGTAAACTCTGCTTGTGGTGTGAACATTTTTTAGAACGATATCTTTACCGTTATCTTTATATTTATCGTCCTTGGTGTGAACGGGCCGTAACGCTCTTCTAACCTGATTAATGCTATTCTTACTACTCCTACAGTATATAGCATGTACTGTGTGTGCAGTAAACATGTTTGTGTATACCCAGATGACTATGTTTGTTAAAATATGTATGCAGCAGATCATACTGTACTGAATGTTAACAACTGAGCTTATGACAACAGCAGTATCCAGTATAAACTGCACAGTATCATTGAGTAGTAAATTAGTATCTAATTTCCAACATAACGCTCTCTTTTACACATTTGTGTGCTTTATAGCTTTAAACACAGAGCATTACTCTATACTTTTTCTTACCGCCTCTACAGACTTAATAAATCTCTGCCATTATAACGTTTCTCCCTTGAGTTGTGTGTTGCAATTTGGAAACTGCAGTATGGCTTGTATCTGATTTATGTTTACGTTAATGGCTGCCATCTTTCTCGTGTTTGTGGGCTGGAAAAGAGCGGGTTTGATGCTCTGTGTGGGGGGGCAACAGACTCCTGTTTGCAGACTCAGGCTGAAGATAAAATTGGGGCAGGTTGTGGTGCGGTTCGACTTGGTGGCTGGCGAGACCATTTAATCGCTTCCACATGGAAAAAGAAACAAGAACATGAAGAACTTTATCAGAACATGAGTTCTGTGAAGTCTACTGTTAGCAATGTTTCTCGTACTGCACTCTGAACCATGAAGCTATAACCAGTCCCATGATGTTTTCACATGTTAAAAAGAAGCTAATCATCCATGTGTTCACACAGAACCATACAAATAGAGATGACTTATGTGCCTGGCTAACATGCTAACACTGTGTGGTTCTTTCCCCAGTATTCACACATGCTTTGTTTGTCATTCTTGTTCTCTTTCATCGTTATTTGCTGCAGTAGAAGGATAATTATAGCTTTCGGGAAATTATGCCTCCGTAAAGGCTCCTTTGGGAAAGAATCAGGCTGTAAAATGATTCTTCGCCTGCTGTGTATAACAGCACAGTGGTGTGTGGAGAAAGCGTGAGGTAAACTTCTTTCAGCTTTCTCCGTGTATCAGTCTGAATGATGAGATGCTTCAATGTTCCCTATTCATCTCTCCAATACGTTCGGTGTGGAATAGACTCCAAACTCACTGGCATGTAAACAGAAGGCTGTTTTACCCATAATGCTCTAATATTTCCAGTTCATCAGCCTCACAGCATCATGCAATGTAATATTTCCTTTTTTTGGTTCAGCTTAGATCCAAGGGATGAGGCGTTGCCTGAGCCCTTTTGGGATTAATGTGGCCCTGCTGGTGTATGGAGATGCATGCATGAGAGCTTCAGAACCACAGCTCTGGGCCTGACTGGTTCACATTAGAGTTGTTTATCACATGTAAATGATCCAGAACTGATGTTCATTAACAAACGCACATGCACACAAAACCTCTGAGCTCATCTCTTGCTCAGGGGTCTGGCACAAAATGCACCGCATCACGCAAATATTTACAGGAAAAGTTTGACGCTGTCGAAACCGCCTGGAAAACAAATGCATATTTCACTTCATTCCGTTTGTGCTCATATCATACCGACACGGCTGCTGTACTGCATGTTGTTTTGGCTGTTTGGCTGTAAGTCTCTCTCTTCACTTTTTACCTCAGGATTATGTACTCTGACAATTACAGTCTGTACATTTGCTGTTTGAGTTACAGTACCACAGTGGTTCTGTAAATACTGTTTGCCGCTCCACCCAATGTAATGTAACACAAACCTTTGTTTTTAGTTTCAGCGCTAATGGGGCAGGTGTTGATCTAAACACTTAACTAACAATTCAGGTAAAAGAAGCAGTAATCAGAATGCAAGGAATGTAGATACACCCACTTTCATCAGACTTGCCTTTTTGAATTAATAGTAAATATTTACAAAGTCAGTTATGCTCAGCTCTAAAATACTTATTGGCTAGAAATTGTTCTGTGTGAGTGCAATCTCAACAAAATATTTCAGTAATTTCACAAGTATTGTTGTTCTAATGATATTGATGAGTTTGATATTGCTTAAATAAAACACGCATGTAAACAAGAAATAAGTATATTTGTAGGCCTATTCTGGATATTAGGGGTGTAACAATACCATCATGTCACGATTCGATACATATCACGATAATGAACTCACGATATAATATTATTGCGACATTGGGTAAAAGGTTACGAAAAAATATACTGTAGATTTAAAATGCTACATTTGGGATTACATTGGGGCTGGAAATGAACAGGCTTGGACTTGGCACTGCTAACCCAGTGCACAGGACAATGGTGACATCAGAATAAAAATATTCATGATTCTGAAGCTGGAAATACAGAAGTATTTTAGACAAATATGCTTGCACTCTGTCACTGACTAGTATACACTCACCTAAAGGATTATTAGGAACACCGTACTAATACTGTGTTTGACCTCCTTTCGCCTTCAGAACTGCCTTAATTCTACGTTGCATTGATTCAACAAGGTGCTGAAAGCATTCTTTAGAAATGTTGGCCCATATTGATAGGATAGCATCTTGCAGTTGATGGAGATTTGTGGGATGCATATCCAGGGCACGAAGCTCCCGTTCCACCACATCCCAAAGATGCTCTATTGGGTTGAGATCTGGTGACTGTGGGGGCCATTTTAGTACAGTGAACTCATTGTCATGTTCAAGAAACCAATTTGAAATGATTCGAGCTTTGTGACATGGTGCATTATCCTGCTGGAAGTAGCCATCAGAGGATGGGTACATGGTCATAAAGGGATGGACATGGTCAGAAACAATGCTCAGGTATAGGCCATGGCATTTAAACGATGCCCAATTGGCACTAAGAGGCCTAAAGTGTGCCCAGAAAACATTCCCCACACCATTACACCACCACCACCAGCCTGCACAGTGGTAACAAGGCATGATGGATCCATGTTCTCATTCTGTTTACGCCAAAATCTGACTCTACCATCTGAATGTCTCAACAGAAATCGAGACTCATCAGACCAGGCAACATTTTTCCAGTCTTCAACTGTCCAATTTTGGTGAGGTCGTGCAAATTGTAGCCTCTTTTTCCTATTTGTAGTAGAGATGAGTGGTACCCGGTGGGGTCTTCTGCTGTTGTAGCCCATCCGCCTCAAGGTTGTGCATGTTGTGGCTTCACAAACACTTTGCTGCATACCTCGGTTGTAATGAGTGGTTATTTCAGTAAAATCAGCCCATCCTCCTCTGACCTCTAGCATCAACAAGGCATTTTCGCCCACAGGACTGCCGCATACTGGATGTTTTTCCCTTTTCACACCATTCTTTGTAAATTGAAATTGAACAGGTGTTCCTAATAATCCTTTAGGTGAGTGTATTTAAAATAATGTAAATAGTAATGTAAAATAATGTTTATTGGTAACATAAGACATTTGGCATTATCAGGATCCACAAAAATCCTCTATTGCATTATTATACATTATATTCAACACTATATGTATGTATATATATATATATATATATATATATATATATATATATATACACAATATATTGTTACACCCCTACTGGATATCAAGTATAGGCCTATAATTGCTTTTATGCAAATTAGTAAATATTTAGACACTCTCTTATTTTAGATACAATATTGCCAGGTATGTGTATTGCAGTGCTGTTTTCTTTGTTCCTAATTATATTCATGTTTTTGAACGAATCTTTCAATTGAACGATTGAATGACTCGCTCATAATCTCCGTCACTTGTTTCGTTCCAGCCTGTTTGAAGAAATTGTTTTAGTGAATGATTCAATGACTCGTGTATTTAAGGGAATGAAGCAGATGTTCTAAATGAATGGTTCAATTATTCTCATTCCTGAGTGAATCAGTTTCAAACGAATCATTTAGGAAAATGGCTCACTCGTTTAATATCATTTGTCGCCACCTATATAGGCATCACCGATATCAGCAGAAAAGAGTTAAATCCCAACCACTAATGAGTCTTTTGGTAACGTCGTTCAAACACTCTGACAAACGGAGTGATACAAACGGTGAAAAGACCCAGCCGCTCAGCCAATCAAATTGGCTTTATGCACAGCTACACTACTTCCTGAACTTCAGCCAGCTCCTTTGTTTCCTGTCTGTGATTATTGGACAAACTGATTAATCCAGGTGTGCCTGACCTCTGAAGTCACAACAACAATAATCAGACACACCTGGATTAATCAGTTTGTCCAATAATGGCAGACAGGAAACAAAGGAGCTGGCTGAAGTTCAGGAAGTAGTGCAGCTGTGCATAAAGCCAATTCGAGGACCGGAACTAACTGTTGTTATGTTTATGTATTTTGTTTTCAAAATCTTATCCAGAAAACACGACCAATTTTAAGTCATGGATATTCATTTATGCAGATGATTGGCAACACTGCCCTTCCAAGTAACTTTTCGGTAGGTCTTTGGAAATGTATTACGTTCTACACTTGTTTTTGTTTTACAGGAGAGAAAGTCAGCATAGCTTCTCCTGGCTGACATTAGATACTTTGTAATGATATTTTCGTCCCAGTTTAGTTCATCATCTTGTGGTTTTTATGGCCATTACAGACAGTCTGTAGGCGTTTATGGACTTCTTCACTCGTCCACCTCAGAGGGATAGAGCCCTTGTTTCACACCAGTGCTCTGTGGGATTGCATCAAAGCCATGTGTGAAGAGGTATTTTCAGTTTTGAGCCAAACACCTTATGAACACATTGAAATCTGAGAAAGGAGAAAAAGAGGTATACTGCAAACAATAGAATTGAAGGAGGTGTGAGTGTCCTCATGTGGCCCAGGATGTTTCTTGTCAGTGTCATTGTATGTTCATCAGCTGATTCAGTGCTATCAGTCTAGAAAAACTATAGCCAATATGATATTTAGAATTTGTGGGAGTAAGGAATCATCATGGAAAAATCCATATCCGTCGACCCCTAATCAGATTTTTTGGTGTGGTTTCTCCTCAATGTCTGTGGTCATTATGGCCATGCTGAAGATAAATTAACATCTGTTAAGATTTTATTATTTTTAATTGTTAAACTTTTTTAAATTAAAGGCACAATATGTAAGATTTTTGTATTAAAATATCCAAAAACCACTAGAACAATGTTATATATTTTGTTAACTTGTGTTCTTACATTATCCCTAATGATTCCAAGAACATTTTAAATTCAGAGAAATAAGCAATTTTAACCAGGACACGGATTGTGTCCGTGCGCCACCTATCAATTACATCATACCCACGTTACCCTCGATTTCGTCTTTGAAACACCAAAGACGCTTTAATATATCATGTTTTTTATTAGACAGGTGAGCAACTGTTTGGATACATTCATCGACAGAAAACAAATCATTGTTATATAGCTCAACACAGTTAGTCTTATTGTTGAAATCTCGTTTTCTTGATTTACAGAGAGCCATGTTTTACCATGCCTAATATTGATCTATCTTACTGCATTGTGCAACAAGTGTCTCATAGTAGCCGCAGAGCGAACGCACAGAGTAGCATTGTAACATAACTTTCAAGTGTCAACACACTCAAATAATGTATCTAATGATGTGTCTGCGGCATAATAAAAGCTGCTGCGAAATCCAGGCATCATCAAGCTACGTCTTTGTTTTAAATAAGCAACCTCTAGCGGTGAAAAATGACATATTGTGGCTTTAAATGCACAA
This sequence comes from Romanogobio albipinnatus, assembly GCA_023566225.1. Lineage (NCBI taxonomy): Eukaryota > Metazoa > Chordata > Actinopteri > Cypriniformes > Gobionidae > Romanogobio > Romanogobio albipinnatus. Next base: position 42,325,918 of record CM042245.1, read on the forward strand.
AATGATTTAATAGCATTTCTTTTTTTGTATATGCCTTCGTAAGCAGTGCTTAAATCATCATTTAGATGATGTTTATTAATTTAATTGAGCTCATTTGCATTTATTAAAAGTACCAAATCAGCTACATGATGCTAGTTCTTTAACAGGAACATTTTTTAAATGTTTAATAATTAATTTACAGGCTTCTTGAATTCAATTCTTTTCAGTTTAATTGAAGACAGACACATGATTTGAGGGATGAATGGGAATAGTGTAGACATTCTTGATCATTATAACAAAATTCGTTCATCACATTGTGACGCATGTCTTGCCTTTTGAGGGCTATCCAGAGATTTTCTTTTTCCTGTTAGTCATTTTGGGCAGATAGCGTGATCTGTTGGAAACGGCGGTGAATTTGTTTCATCCAGTTGGCCGTGCAGAGAGAAATACGAGCTCCTGCTAAGAAGTCAAGCAACCTTGTTTAATTTGTGTTGACCTGGAAAACCGAGAAAGACTGTTTTATTTGGATTTTATTATCCAATCAGCCATTGCTGGAGGCCTTTTATATTTAGGGCCAGTGGACGATAACCAACATATGGGAATCTGATGCTGAGTGTGACTTTGGTGTCCCACGTCAAAGCAGTATTATATTAGGCACACCAGGTGCAGGAAGATGGACAAAGAAAGGAAGAGTAAAAAGGACATGTATATCAGTTTGAGATGTTTGTATAGGCTTTTGTGAGTGATGTAAACCATTCCCCGGTTTGTAACTGTACCACCCATCTCCACCCTTACTGCAGCCATTCATTTCTTCTGTGGTTCACACAAGGATTGTACATCACTATGGTGACTGATGCATTAAATCTGTTGTGTAAGAGCTGTTTACTGGACTGCAGTTGACTTTACAGATGGGTTTTTTTGTTGTTGAATGTATGGTGTTAGCCTGGTCTTACCAGACTCTCGTACATTTCATTTGTACATAGAGTCTGACCACTCTCCATTGACAAGCGTTTACTTCCTTGAAGGTGGGTACTCTGTTGAAGTTTAAAACTATTGGATCTGCCAAGAGTCACTCTGGATCTGCCATAACCAATCGCTAACGTTTGGTCGTGACGTATGTCACGCGCCGTTCGCCTTTGATTCTCACATTAACTGTGCACACCACTGAGGTCAGTGATTTACGGTGGAGAGGAGAGTTTTGTGATCGGAACGCGCTGCTCTCGTGGTGCATATCTCGTGCAATCATAACATGATTGTATATGCTGTAAATAAAATGTCATATGCTTGGTATGATAAGAATAAATGCTGCCATAAATAACAGCCCAATTCAAATGTTTACGTGCTTTTCTTCTTTTATTTTTTGAGCGGTGATGAAATATTTTGCTCTTGTAAACACTTGCCAGCATTTAAAGAAATACAAGTCTAGAAATGCATCCAAATTATAGCGCACGCAACCGCACGGTGCTCTGCAGGGGTCAAAAAAGGATATAAACAGTGAATTTTGAAGTGATATATTCTTGAAAACTCAGAGATGTGGATTCGGAGAGCAATTACATTACCACACTGTAAAAAATGAAAAGTTGACTCAACTCAAAATTTCAAGGCAACTTGCTGCACAGCTTTTTTGAGTTTACTCAACTTTGGACGAAGTTGTTCACTCAACCCAAATCACTGAGTAAAGTCACAGGACTCTTTTTTGTTCAGCTAACACAGTTTATTTAGTTAAAATGACTTGTAATTCCTTGTTGGTTTGTTTCAATAAATTATGTTACGTGAACTTTTTTCAACCCAAATCACTGAGTAAAGTCACATGACTCTTTTTTGTTCAGCTAACACAGTTTTTTTAGTTAAAACGATTTACGATTTACGATTTACACAATGTAAAAAAATAAAACTATAACTGCAGTTTTCAAGTTGTTTATTATACTGAATATTGAAATAAATACCAACCAAGGTCAAATAATAGCAAGCTTTCTTAACAGAAAAAAATGAGTCGATTAAAATAAAATAAAAAAACAATCCTGGAAAATGTCAAAAATCAATAAAAAACAAAAAGATGTTTTTTTAAAAAGGATGCTCACATCAAAATTTCAACGTTCCTAGCAAGTTTAGTTTTCAGAGACTGCAGAGCAGAAAGTGCCCATTTCCATAGCACCAAAAAAACTAAACATTCTTAAAACATAATTTAACAATTCACAGTTCAACAATCCTTTCGTATGTTTCATAGTTCACCGAAAAATACAAATTCTGTCGAAATGTTGTTCCAAACTGGTATAAATTTACTAGACAATGGTGGCCTAAATCAGCCTGGTAACAAACTCTTCAAAATATCTTCTTTTGTTTTCAACAAAACAAATGAATTCATACCAGTTTGGAACAACTTGAGGGTGAATAAATGACATAATTTAAAATTTTTCAGTGAACTATCCTTTCAAGATACTATTTAATATCTGTTCAACTTCAAAGATGCCCACACAAGATTTGAATGTTCACAGCAAGAGTTTAGTTTTCAAGGACTGTACCCTTGCAGAGCAGTGCGTGCCCATTTCCAAAAACACCTTCTCGATTATCTCAAAAGTATATTTGAGTTCTTTTGGGTATTCAAAATCCAAGGCGTAGATAAGCCCAAACAGGCAAGAAAGAGCAGATGGTAGGTCTGAAATGTCTTTCAGAACAATTGCCTCCTCCAAAACAACAGCAAAGTTTGTAAAGAAAGGCAGCGCGCTAGGGGTGACATCATCCTCAGTTACAGCAAGAATTCCCATTTTCATCACTCTGGTCTGTCTGTCTGCTGGAGATGTGTCCTAATGAAACAACGAATACATCATTATCAGCTGATCTCAGTTTTGTATCTTTTTTATTTAGAAAAACAACTAATTACATGAAACAACCAAATATCATAGTTTTGCAATGTACATACTGAACTGTCCTTTTGTATGTTAATAAAAGTTTTGAATCCAATTGACCTACATTGTATGAACAAAACACCTAACACATACTTCATATCTTTGTATAGTGGTTGGAATGTAACAGTTTGATATAATATACATTATAAAAGGTTGCATATTCTTTTAATAATGCTAATTTATATTTAATTGCATCATTTGTCATTTACAGAATGCAAGTGAATGATGATTGTCAGTGAGGCTGTCATTGATCATAATGATCATAAAGAACAGTGTATTGAAATATGCTGATTAATGCTAAATTCAATCGCCAACATTTTTATTTACATGTTGTGATGTGTTAAATCGTGTACTAAGACCAATGGAAAATGAAACGTTGCGATTTTCTAGGCCAATATGGCTAGGAACTATACTCTCATTCCTGCGTAATAATCCAGGAACTTTGCTGCCCTACCATGAGTGCAGCGGCACAATGATATTACACAGTGCCTGAAAATAGTCTAACTTCCATCAACGTGACAACCTGCTTACACAGAGAGAGTGCTGGATACTATTTTCAGGTGCCGTGTAATATCATTGTGCCGCTGCACCCATGGTAGGGCAGCAAAGTTCCTGGATTATTACGCAGGAATGAGAGTATAGTTCCTAGCCATATCGGCCTAGAAAATCGCAACGTTTCATTTTCCGTTGGTCTTAGTACACAATGTAAATAAGAAAATGTTGGCATTATTTTGTCACTTATTGAGCAGTAGGCTAGCTGGAGCCGTTTACCTCCAGTCTTTGTGCTAAGCTAGGCTAGCGGTGGGTGCATCAGACTGAGTTATGGCACGGAGATGAAAATTGTATGTATGGACTTATCTAACTCTGGGGGATACTGTGAATAAGCTTAAGTCCCAAAAAGTCGGCGTGTTCCTTTAATATAACTAATCCACTTTATCATGATTTTTCTGTGATCTAATAAACAACACATTTCACACATTTCCGATAACTGGTAAAAATAGTGATCTTGTACTGTAATGCTACATTCACACCAAACGCGAATGGAGCGTTAAATTCGCGTCTAGTTGGATGCTTGAACATTTTGAATCCATTCGCACATCCACAGCGAATTTTGGACGTGCGTATAAATCGAGTGTTTGAAGCTAAATAGACGTGTGTTCAAGGCGCTCCAGGAGAAATATGTCATGAAACACCACTCTGTCTCTTTTCATTTTCATAAAAAAAATATATTAAACATTAATAGCCACACAAATGTGGTCCAGGCAACGCACTACCTGGATTATCTTCACTGCATGTATATTTAAATATCCTAAAAAATAAAGTTATGAAACTTCTCTTTGCCCTCATTCAAAACAATTTGACAGGCAATAAATGATAGATTCATGAGCCCAAAGATCGCCTGTTAGATCTACACAAGAGGAATTATATATCATGTTTAACCACTACAGAGACATCAGAGCCAGCGGCAAACGCTAGAAGGACTGGCCGAGGTAAGGCTGCTCTCGCCGGGGTTAACGAGTGCACGGTTATTGCCTGGATCTCACAACTCCAAAACCGCAAGATACAATTTGCAAATAGGCGATTACAAATAAACCACAGATTTGAGCTTTAAAGAACTACATTCTTGCCTGAAAAATTCTTAAAACTACATTTTGTGACACAATAACAGTATTTTTAAATTATGCTGGGATTCTCATCATGTCACTTTACCACGTGACAGCAGCGAGCAGGCTCCTGATTGGTTAACACAGCGCGAATAGATGGCAAAGTTCAGATCTTTCAACTTGGGCGTCAGACGCGAATTCGCTTGAATGCACAAAAAGCACCACTTGGACGTGCGAACGAGGCGAATTTGCGTCCTTTGCGCCACGCTAAAACGCGCCGCAGGACATCCAGACGCGCGTCAATGCGTGTTTGCATTGACTTAACATGGTAATCATTCGCTCCAGACGCTCTATTCGCGTTTGGTGTGAACGCAGCAAAAGGCGCTTTCATTCCATGTGAATTCCGACAGCGTTTTCTATGATGTAATTAACAACACATATTTTTGAGTTAAGTCTACGAGACAAATTGCACATTATTTACAATAACTGCGATAAATATAGCCAGAATAGTAAAACATGAAGTTAGATTTGTTAGATTGTATGTTAGATTGCATGTGTTAAACAATGCTTAATGATCAAACTGATGTTTTACAAACATTTTAACAATCTAATGAATATAATAAAATGAATAAAGATACTTACTTTAAACGATGAAGTTTGTCGTGATCTCGTACTGTATGGCGCTATCATTCCATGTGAGCTCAGACTGTGTTTTCTGAGGTAATAAACAACACAAATATATTTTTAGTTGAGTCTATATCAAAAAAATTTAATAAAAATTTGCACATTATTTCCAATAACTGATAAATCTAGCCAGAATAGCAAAACATGAAGTTAGATTTCAAATAAACAAATAATTTTTTTTAGTTTTTTGTTAGTTATTTTTTTGTTAGTTTTGTTAGTTAGATTGCATGTGTTAAACAAAATTATTTATGATCTGATGTTTTACAAACATTTTAACAATCTAAGGAATATAATAAAATGAATAAAGATACTTACTTTAAACGATGAAGTTTGAAAAGATGAAGTTTGTCGTGATCTCTGTATGGCGCTATCATTCCATGTGAGCTCAGACGGTGTTTTCTGAGGTAATAAACAAATATATTTTTAGTTCAGTCAATATGAAAACTCGCACATTATTTCCAATAACTGTGATAAATATAGCCAGAATAGTAAAACATGAAGTTAGATTTGTTAGATTGTATGTTAGATTGCATGTGTTAAACAATGCTTAATGATCAAACTGATGTTTTACAAACATTTTAACAATCTAATGAATATAATAAAATGAATAAAGATACTTACTTTAAACGATGAAGTTTGTCGTGATCTCGTACTGTATGGCGCTATCATTCCATGAGCTCAGACGGTGTTTTCTGAGGTAATAAACAACACAAATATATTTTTAGTTGAGTCTATATGAAAAATCGCACATTATTTCCAATAACTGTGATAAATATAGCCAGAATAGCAAAACATGAAGTTAGATTTGTTAGTTAGACTGCATGTGTTAAACAAAATTCTTTATGATCTGATGTTTTACAAACATTTTAACAATCAGGAATATAATCAAATGAAAGATACTTACTTTAAACGATGAAGTTTGTCGTGATCTCTGTATGGCGCTATCATTCCATGTGAGCTCAGACCGTGTTTTCTGAGGTAATAAACAACACACATATATTTTTAGTTCAGTCAATATGAAAAATCGCACATTATTTCCAATAACTGTGATGTATGTTAGATTGCATGTGTTAAACAAAATGCTTATTATCTGTTGTTTTACAAACATTTTAATAATCTAATTAATATTATACAATGAATAAAGATACTTACTTTAAATGAAGAAGTTTGTCGTGATCTCGTACTGTAACTTATGGCGCTATCATTCCATGTGAGCTGAGGTAATAAACAACGCGATTATATTTTGAGTTGAGTGACAAATCGCACATTATTTTCGATAACTGTGATAAATATAGCCAGGATGGCAAAACATGAAGTTCTAAGATGTGCAAGATAAAACCTCGATTGCAACATATTTTTTCCTTAAGAACGTTCATGCAAACTTGCTTTAAAATAAGCTTGTCCAGTGACACTACATTACTTATGACTTTATTTTCAAAACCAGTCAAACAATAAAGATACCATTACTTACTTTAAACGATGAAGTTTGTCGTGATCTCGTGCTGCACTTTTGATGATCAAAATGGCGCTATCGTTCCATGTGAGCTCCGTCTGCATGCACAGCACGCATGCTCCAACCACCAAACCAACATGTGTGCATGTAAACTTGCATGTGCATGTCCAGTCAACAGTTCAAATTAAGTTGGTCAGACAATTTTTGAACCAACTTATTTCCACTTGTCAAGTCAACTTTTTTTAGTTTTTTTGTCCAGTTAACTAATATATATTAGTTATTACAACTTTTTGCAAGTTGGATTTTTTACAGTGCACACGACCTTGGTGTTTGTCAAAAGCAGTCGGTAATTCAGCCTGGGTTTTTCTCACGGGCGGCTTCAGCCAACTCCTTCACCACTAACTGAGCGAGCTGAAAAAGACTTTTCCCGGACCACAACATCATGGCCACCAACAAAACTCAGCAGTGATTGTTCTTGCTCTGTGTAACGGAGTTTGTTTGTTCAGGGAAGAAGGAGGCGGGAACTGGTGAACGTTTTACAACCTTTAATCAAATAATAAACACAAAATGAAAGTAAAAGCGGCAGCCCCTCACGGACGACTGCCGCACACATACATAACAAAACGTAAACAAAACCCAATTTAAAATCCAGGCCTGGTCCTCTCTCGTCCTTCACCGGTGTCGCTTGTCCTTATATGCCTCTGTGCTCCCTCATGAGAGGACTCGAGACCAGTGCGTCTTATTCTCAATCACGCACACCGATCTCGCTCGCTCGTCCACCTCGCCACACTCCGGCTTTAACTTTGACATTCGTCAGCGGTGCCAGTGCCACACACTCGTCCACGACATCAACGTCATCGCTCTCAGCCACTCCCTCTGTTCGCTGATTGGACCGGTAAAAAATTGTTCGGGAGAAAACCTAAGCATATACAGCAGTACCAGACGTAGTACTGAAGGAAAATGAATATACGTATATATATATATATATATATATATATATATATATATATATATATATATATATATATATATATATATATATATATATATATATATATATATATATATATATATATATATATATATATATATATATATATATATATATATATATATATATATATATATATATATATATATGTAAATAATTTTTTTTTAAAAAAATATATATGCATGTGTGTGTATTTTATATATACATAATAATTATACACAGTACATTTTTGTTATTTTGGATGCAATTAATCGCGATTAATCGATTTTACAGCGCTAAATATTATATTTTTGACCAAATTAATTAAGCCTTGGTAAACGTAAGAAACGTATTTAAAAAACATTTTAAAAAATTGAGGGAGAATTTTGATCTCTATTTTAAACCCCCCCCGTAGTCAATAATTGTTTCCCTTAAAATTCATCTTTGATCACCAAAATTAGATATTTAAACGTTTTTTCCTTGAAATAAATACTTCATGCCTTAAAGGTGCACTGTGTAACGGTATCTAGTGGTGAGGTTGCGAATTGCAACAATCCATCGCTCGCACCTCCCTTTCGAAGCACATAGAGAAGCTATGGTGGCCGACACAGGACAAAGATGTTGTTGTCTGAGACAGCAGAGAGTAGCTAGTGCTTTGTAGAGCAGTTTGTCCATTTAGAGCTACTGTAGAAACATGACGGCACAAAATGGCGACTTCACTGTAAGGGGACCTGCAGTGTATGTAGATAGAAATGGCTCATTTTAAGGTAATACAAATTTAAACCTAAAGTACGTAATTTGTTCTTTATTGTCCAGAATCGTGCAGCTCTACTTGTAGACCAGTGTGTGCGTGCGTGTCTTTATTTGTGATAATTATTTCGGGGCCTGTTCAGGGAGAGGCTTTAGACCATCTAAGTGTTGTAGCAACAAAGCCTGGAAGTGCTGTTTTCCTGGAAGTGTCTGGCGGTAAGAGGGCATGTCGATGTTCCAGCAGCTCTGCTCGCTTGCATCTGAGGATGTGTTTATGCTTTTTCGCCTTAGTGCTGAAGCACTATATTCTTTTTCACTGTGTTTTGGAGCAATCATGACAGGTGTGTTCATGGCATGTCTGAGTGCTGACACACATAAGAAGGGTGTTGAGTTTGATTTGGATCCAGCAGCTTGGAAAAGCACAGTTCTCTCTAGCAGCTCTGGCTTAGATTGAAAGCTGAACGCTTTGGAGGAGTCTCTCGTTATTCATACTTATAACTGTAAAAAAAAAAAGTTGTTTGTTTGTGTGTGTGTGTGTGTGTGTGTGTGTGTGTCAGAGTATAAAAGTGCAATACGTAACCAGTCCTAACCATACACTTACAAACTACTTCCACCCTCTGAAACGAACATGAACAACTATAATTTATTACCAGTGTGCAGAGATGCTTGGTTGCCACATTGCACGTTGTAAAATGTGATATAAAAAACAAAAATTCTTTAGACCTGAATATTTGTGCTCACGAGTCAAACAATTACGAATGTGCCTGCCAGAAGTATTTATAAGGATGTTTTTTTTTTTGCTGAATGTGTTTTTCCACATAAATTACACTTTTTAATTGCCCTGCTTGTACAAAGAATTTCTATTAAGTGCAGTGAAATGGTAATAAACCAGATACCCAATCCATTGCGGGATTGAGTCTCTGCATTATTAGCATTGCAGAAGGTCAAATGTCATCTTACATGGCGCTGTGAGCCTTACGGGCCTTAAAGGGACCCTTTGTTCAGTTGAGACACTAGCGGCCTTGGACCACTGACCTCAAGCTTATTTAAAGTTAGAGAGATGCATTCAAAAAACAGCTGTGATACATGATCTAAAAAAGGAAGTAGAGAGCCTTGGATCCACATGCATGTGTTTGCATATACGAAGTATATGTGAGATACATACACAAACACTGAGTTCTGTGTTTGCCTTGAGTGGGAATGTAAAGCTTTCTTAGATCATTTGGCCAAAAGAAATAGTCTTTCTTTCGTTTTTGCTTTGAATAATGTGAAACGCGGGCAGTGGAATTGGGATAAACACAAGGTCTTCTTCTTTTAACTTGAGTGCCGTGTTATGCACGAGGCCCTGCATAAGATTCAAATGCAACGCTCTAAGAGTATTTTGTGTAAAAAAGCAACGGCAAAGCAGTTCAGTGGAATAAATACAATCCCAGAATACATTGCAACCAAAAAATCCCCCCCAAGTGGCTAAGTTCCCCTCTAAAATATACAATATTTTTCATCATTTTGAATTCAGATGTAGTTATGGGCTTATTGTCCACAATATTCTTTTGTGTTAAGGCTACTTCCATGTTATGTTTCCGACTCCAATGCAAGACATGTTGTTATAATGAAGACCCAACTCAAGAGATACAAGTTTCCCAGACTGCATTAGCAACAAAGCAAAACTGAAGCTCCCCAATGGAACAGAGCTATTGTGTGTATGTGTGTGAGCAGCCACATGAGTGGGTTAGCATAGCTCTCGGAAGAACAGCTGCTTATTCCAGCTGTCTGTCACACATGTGAAATGACTCACACACTCATGGGTGGATGTTTTCATCTTCAAAATACCTTTAGTCTTCCCACATACACATCACCACCACTTTAAACGACAACCAGCCCACAGTGGAGGAAAGCTGGTGAGTTGAAGTCAACATTACTCTAAAACTGTAAATTTTCCACAGAAAGCAAAGAGCCGTCAAGGCTGTTATGGCATCAAATTAAAATCCCTGATTCAGCAGCTCACACACCCTAAAAGTACCCTTTACGAAAAACACACATCTTCCTGTTTTTTTTTTTCCCCTTCAGTGTTTATATTACGCAGGACTCTGTTTGGGCTACGCAAATGCATTATCTTCCCTGTTCTTCCCCTCAGGTTGCGTTATACAAGCACGAACAGGGCCACCACACCCCATGGTATTCAGGTAGTACAAGAGATGTAGTTGTTAGGCAGCTTTTTTTATTACAAAATAAAAAGTAGAAAATGCATCACAACAGATGTGTAGTTCTCGTATAGTGGTGTTTGCCCTTGGGCGCTTGTTTTTGCAAAATATCTGTTGTCCTGGTGGCGCTGTTTATTGTATGGGCATACGTGCATGTGCCTGTGCCTGAGAAATAGAAAAACTAGAAACCAGATAAACAACCCAGCTGAAATAAACAAATCCTAAACCAGCCTAAGCATGTTTGCTGGTCTTAGTTGGTCTGCCAACTGGTTTGGTGGTTGGTTTTAGGGAGTTTTAAGACCATCTTTTAACAGGCTGGTTTAAAGGTCCTCGTTCATATGTAAATCTCGTTTGTGAAAAACGCCACGGAAAAATAGGCGAATCTCAACATAATCATTAATATGTACGCCCCCGACATTTGCATATGCCAGCATGTTCAAGGCCAGGTGGAACGGCACAGAATCATCAGGAGTTGCGTATCTGCAGGTATTGTGAAGAAACAAGCGTCACGCGAGGATAGCGAAAATGGCAGAATGAAAGTTTCTTAGTGAGACAACATTAGCGATAATATCCCCTGTGTTGTCTAGATCCAACACAAGATGCCAGTACAGTAGGAAACTCCAAGTAGCATACATAACAGTTTGACAAATGTCAAATGACAGGTTAATATTATCTCCTGCCAGTGTTGTCATATAAATCTACAAAATACAACCGTAGCTACATATGGCAATCCCTTTTGTCGGATAGCTCAGGGGCTAACTATGCTAGTTTAGATGCTTATAGCTCACTCCATCCTTCTAGCTAATGTCACCTTCAGTTGAAACACTAGTCATTTGACAAGGCATCTAGTCAATTTGTTAAAAAAACTGTACTGTACTGTACTCTATTGTACAAACAACATATTTACGTGCTAACGTTACCCAGTTCGCTGTTTAGAGTTCGTGACTCAAAGTGAAGAAGCTATCATTGTAAAATCATACGGTGACACATTACAATAATTAAAATATTTTCACAATACTAAAAACAAGTTGTGACTGACTGCTGACGTTATGCGTTAACGTGTAAAGTTAATGTTATGTGCTAGTTCACATGTAGGCTGAAGTTATAGTACTGACGTTACATTTTGCAGGTTTTACTGAAAATTAAGACTAAACTTACCACTCAGAAGCATCCATTTACAATCTCAAAACAATTGGTTGTTCCTCCTCAAAATCTGCATCTTCGACATACACTCACCTAAAAGATTATTAGGAACACCTGTTCAATTTCTCATTAATGCAATTATATAATCAACCAATCACATGGTAGTTGCTTCAATGCATGCATTTAGGGGTGTGGTCCTGGTCAAGACAATCTCCTGAACTCCAAACTGAATGTCAGAATGGGAAAGAAAGGTGATTTAAGCAATTTTGAGCGTGGCATGGTTGTTGGTGCTAGACGGGCCGGTCTGAGTATTTCACAATCTGCTCAGTTACTGGGATTTTCACGCACAACCATTTCTACTGTTTACAAAGAATGGTGTGAAAAGGGAAAAACATCCAATATGCGACAGTACCGTGGGCGAAAATGCCTTGTTGATGCTTGAGGTCAGAGGAGAATGGGCCGACTGATTCAAACTGATAGAAGAGCAACTTTGACTGAAATAACCACTCGTTACAACCGAGGTATGCAGCAAAGCATTTGTGAAGCCACAACACGCACAACCTTGAGGCGGAAGGGCTACAACAGCAGAAGACCCAACCAGGTACCACTCATCTCCACTACAAATAGGAATAGGAGGCTACAATTTGCACAAGCTCACCAAAATTGGACAGTTGAAGACTGGAAAAATGTTGCCTGGTCTGAAGAGTCTCGATTTCTGTTGAGACATTCAGATGGTAGAGTCAGAATTTGGCATAAACAGAATGAGAACATGGATCCATCATGCCTTGTTACCACTGTGCAGGCTGCTGGTGGTGGTGTAATGGTGTGGGGAACTTCACATTAGTATTCATGACCCTTCCAAATAAGGCAAAAACAGACCATTTCATTCTAGGGACAATTTTTGGGGTTGTAAATGGACCTGTAAAACCTTATCTGGACAATTTTTGCCCTTAAATAAGCCACATACCCTCTATGTAGATATCAGAGAACAATTTAAAATGTTGTTTCAACTCATTCTAGGGCACCTTTAAGTGTGTGTTTTTTTTTCAGCAGGGAATAGTCTTTGCTCAATACTGGCCCATATGTGACTTAAATGCATCTTATCTGCCTGTTCTGGTTTGTGATGAGGCCTGTGTGGGCTTGATGAAAGTTGCCGTTTTTTTTTTAACCGCTTTCTGTCTGTAATGGAGATGTTATTTGTATGTTGTTTATTCCGTAGAGTCGTATGACGCCTCACAAGGCGGTGTGTTTGGAACGACATTGTGGTCTATGCCCTCAGGCTGTTTTTCAGCTCTGTATTACATGTATTGGCCTACAATAAATGCAAACAGAGATGATAATATCAGCCATAAAAAAACTAACTTTGCATTAGCACTAATCTGCTAACAAACGGGTTTGGGAGGATGGGGAAAGATAACAAAAGTCACTTCAGGTGCATTACTCCCCTAGATCTCAGGTTTCCAAGTTTGTTGTTATGCTAAAAGCTATGGTTCGTGTTCCTACACGTGCATGTGAGTAAAATTGACAAACAAGGAACTGAAAGTGTCTGCACTACGTCCTAGTTCCCTTACAAATGTGCTTGACATTTTACATACGATATGTTTTTGTGAAGTCTTCAGAAATTCACTGTTTCTTCAAGGGAAAGAAGAACTAGCATGATTAGCTATTAGCCGTTAGCTTTCTGTCTCTTTTTTTCTCTCTTGTTTCTCTAATAATTCCTGATTTCTAGCATATTGATAGTAGGTTGTTTTGCTCTCAGTCTTTTGCGTTTGGTGGGAAGCATCTCCCTTGCCCACATATTTTTCATAGTGCCAGCTGTGCCTGGTTATCAGACGGCTGTTTGTGTGTGTGAATGTACTATTAGGAGGTGGGCATTTGGCTGGTGGTATAACCAGGCTATTGAGAGACAGAAGGCCTGTGGGGGCAATGAGCAAAGGCGGCCATTGTTACTAGAGATGTGTGTGCGCACGGCCGTCTGTGTGTGTATGTGCACTGGGGGCGGTGGACTACGCAAATGTGGTGGCCGTAAAAGGGAAGGGGAGGGTGTTTTGGAGTCACAGACAGTCATTGTTGTTGTCTGCTGCGTGGGTCAATGAAAAGACCTCTGGAAGGTCCTGCCGCTCTGAACTGTAACCCTGTTCTTTTGAGAGGGTCTTTTCATGTCTCTTGGCTTAAGGCTTGTGAGAGATAAGAGCTGGCTTTTGGACAGGGAAGAATGATGTGACACAGCCATGGTTTCTCCTGCCTCTGGCTGAAGAAAGGGTGCTTTCAGATGGCAGGGCACGAGATCTCTTTCGAGGACGGTGACAGAGGCCGTCAGCTGCCCCTCTTGAAAATGTTTATAGCTCAGACAGAATCCAACCTGCTGAAAAAAAACATCTTTGTGTAAGCTGGTTTGTAGTCTTAGTTGATGTGCCCTTTTAAATGATAAGCTTTCATAATGGTCATCTGCTTTTAGTTCACACACTTTAAATTAAAAGTAGCCTTTTACCTATTCATGAGTGTATTTTGGATGTTTATTAGAGTTATTTATTTATGAGTTATTTATGCATTTGGCAGACGCTTTTATCCAAAGCGACTTACAGTGCCCTTATTAAAGGGACAATCCCCCTGGAGCAACATGGAGTAAAGTGCCTTTCTCAAGGACACACTGGTGGTGACCGCTGGGATCGAACCAGCAACCTTCTGCATATCAGGTCCATGGTTTAACCCACTGGACCACCATCTCCACATTAGCATTTCATTTTGTTAGCTTAGCAACATGCTAACATCAAACATCTGCATTGATTTGGAGTTTCATGCAATACACTGAAATCCCCCCCAATCCTAGTTGGTCTCCCAGCCAGGTAAGGCGGGCCTGGTTTGCTGGTTTTAAAGGGGTTTGGGCACTTATTGGCTATCCAAACAGTCAGCTTAAGCCCTGCACACTTAAGCCCAAAGTATATTTAATTTTTTTTACGCATCTGCACAGTCGAACGCACAGCTTTGCAGAGTATAATTCTTCTTTTGACTCGTATGCGTACACAGGAATTCGATGCATACACAGTTTTGAACAATCTCTCCACAAGTTACAACCCATGTAAATTCTGCAAAAAACTTAAATGTTCATGTGTGACCTGCGCATACAAAGTACTCTTCATGACGAAATTTGTGTCACGTGCACTGTACTCTGATCCTCTCGTATGCCTAAAAAGTGAAGTATACTTTGGTTTTTAGGTTGGTGTAATTTTGCATTCAAGTCCACCTTAAAATTGTAATCACGAGATGGTGGACACAGCGAATGCAGAGTGTATTTTGATGGTATATTTAGTGAAATTAATTAAATGACTATATATTTTCTTTTATTTACAATAAAACTAGGCAAGTAACAAATACAAAATATGATAGTATTGAACAATGCTGGAATATATAATGATTTACTTTAAAGCACCTTCTTTATTGCACATTCTTTATTCATCATTTTGTATAATAGCGTTAAAAGATCTTGGTGTATTTTTTATATAAATGGTACAATAACATACTCCAACCAAAATGAATTGAATGCACCTTACATCGGAACTACTCTTTTCCAGCTCATAAATACAAACTTCCCAGGAGGACTTGCATCATAATTTTTTTTGTAACTCGTGCAGCTTGTGTGGAAAACAACGGCTGTCTTATTGCCGCATGACAGCGTGAAGGTCATTTCCAGTTATCCCCCACCCCTCCACCTACGGTTTTCCTCTAATGTAAATGGTATGAGAAAGCGTATTATACGTTCCGTTCAACTGGAACGGAACAGTCAGGAAAGCAGAGGCTGTTAAAGGGAAACAGCAATAAGCTAAATCCAAAAAAGCCAAAATCAAGAATACATGCTGCATGTTTTAAATTAATTTAACGCCTACTCCATACATAAATAGTTGCTTTGTTTCAAAACCTTGTAAAGCTACCTACCTAGACGGCATGTTGCACAAAAACACACTCCTGGAATGAAGGGACTTCCAAATAGTAGACAGTAACCTTATAACACCTCATTAGATTGCGGATTATAATAACTAAAGGCAACATCCAACATGATCTCATGAGAAAACATACCTATTGTAAGAGGTGGTGATTTCGTATAGATTTGTATGATGTGATTTTTATGTCAAGGTATGATTTTCTTGGGGAAAAGTAAGCATAAACCCCAAAAATTAACCATGAGTGGGATGCAAACAGATTTCACAGAAACATACAAATGAGATTGTACAAATTGAATTAGCCACCAATTTGCCAGAAAGTTACATACCGGTAGTTACGAATTGCCATGAGAGTGTGTTGACAACATCACATACAGTGAGGAAAATGCGTATTAGAACACCCTGCTATTTTGCAAGTTCTCCCGCTTGGAAATCATGGAGGGGTCTGAAATTGTCATCGTAGGTGCATGTCCACTGTGAGAGACATAATCTAAAAAAAAAAATCCAGAAATCACAATATATGATTTTTTTAACTATTTATTTATATGATACAGCTGCAAATAAGTATTTGAACACCTGTCTATCAGCTAGAATTCTGACAAAATTGTAAACCTCCACGAGGCTGGAAAGGGCTACGGGGAAATTGCCAAGCAGCTTGGTGAAAAAAGGTCCACTGTTGGAGCAATCATTAGAAAATGGAAGAAGCTAAACATGACTGTCAATCTACCTCGGACTGGGGCTCCATGCAGGATCTCACCTCGTGGGGTCTCAATGATCCTAAGAAAGGTAAGAAATCAGCCCAGAACTACACGGGAAGAGCTGGTCAATGACCTGAAAAGAGCTGGGACCACCGTTTCCAAGGTTACTGTTGGTAATACACTAAGACGTCATGGTTTGAAATCATGCATGGCACGGAAGGTTCCCTTGCTTAAACCAGCACATGTCAAGGCCGTCTTAAGTTTGCCAATGACCATTTGGATGATCCAGAGGAGTCATGGGAGAAAGTCATGTAGTCAGGTGAGACCAAAATAGAACTTTTTGGTCATAATTCCACTAAACGTGTTTGGAGGAAGAAGAATGATGAGTACCATCCCAAGAACACCATCCCTACTGTGAAGCATGGGGGTGGTAGCATCATGCGTTGGGGGTGTTTTTCTGCACATGGGACAGGGCGACTGCACTGTATTAAGGAGAGAATGACTGGGGCCATGTATTGCGAGATTTTGGGGAACAACCTCCTTCCCTCAGTTAGAGCATTGAAGATGGGTCGAGGCTGGGTCTTCCAACATGACAATGACCCGAAGCACACAGCCAGGATAACCAAGGAGTGGCTCTGTAAGAAGCATATCAAGGTCCTAGCCAGTCTCCAGACCAAAACCCAATAGAGAATCTTTGGAGGGAGCTCAAACTCCGTGTTTCTCAGCGACTGGCCAGAAACCTGACTGATCTAGAGAAGATCTGTGTGGAGGAGGGGGCCAAAATCCCTCCTGCAGTGTGTGCAAACCTGGTGAAAAACTACAGGAAACGTTTGACCTCTGTAATTGCAAACAAAGGCTACTGTACCAAATATGAATTCTCAGGTGTTCAAATACTTATTTGCAGCTGTATCATACAAATAAATAGTTAAGAAAAATCATACATTGTGATTTCTGGATTTTTTTTTTTTTAGATTATGTCTCTCACAGTGGACATGCACCTACGATGACAATTTCAGACCCCTCCATGATTTCTAAGTGGGAGAACTTGCAAAATAGCAGGGTGTTCAAATACTTATTTTCCTCACTGTACATCCCTCCTGAAAAAAGCAGTCTAGAATGCATCTGACGAAATACAGATTCAATTTGTCATTAAATACTGAAAAATATGAATTAAAATAGTTTAAATGTCATTTTAAAGTGGGAGATTAACCCAATATTTGAGTGTGTGTGTGTGGTGAACTTGGACACCACACTTATTCTCTCTTTCACAAATGTACACTCTTTGGTTAGCATGACAAACTTGTTAATAAATATTTGAAATGGATGATATAATGATGAGCAAGAGAGGACGAGGAAGTGGGATGACAGAAACCATTTGTTTTTTATGATGACGGTAGAACAAATTGCTTTTGGATGCAATTTTTAATACACTGGCGAATTAAAATGCTAAACCCACATGCTAATACTCACACCCACTCTTCAGTGGGAGCTCTCTGTTCTATCTCTTATTGAAGACCTTGGAGGTGAGATCATCAAACAATCAGGGCACTGCACTCAGACACATGACCCCCGACCATCATTCTGACACATGAGCACATTTGGCTAAGTGTGTGTGGACACATGAGACATTCTGTAAGAGAGAGAGAAAGAGAGTGTGTGTGTGTGTTAATAATGGGAATGCTGCAGCTGCAGTCAAATACGCCCTTCAGTGCTGTGTGTACCATTCCAGCTGAATTACATTAAGACCTTCATCATATCGATCCACAGCATGACATCACTGTCTCTTCAATGCATTTCCCATTCAGGACATTTGGGGAATAAGGCAACGCGAGTGTGTGTGTGTGTTTAATAGGATGGCTGATTCGTTTTCAGTATCTTTTTCACATTGACTGTCATCATTTACTTGTCCTCATGTTGTTCCAACCCTGTAAGACATTCTTTCTTCTGTGGAACACAAAATAAGATACTTTGAAGAATGCTCATGCTGGAACAGAATTGATGTTTAAGTTATTCCGAATGTTCTTATTATGACATTATATGAATGGATAGTTTTCAGCTTTTTAACACAGAAATTCAGTTCCAAATGCATTTTGAGGCAACATTTGGCTTTATTTGGGTTTGTAATATGGTGCACATGCATATTCAGGACATGTTTTTAAACATGTCAATCACTGTGCTGTTTGCCTGTGTCCGTGGATGCATGTTCCATAGGAATTTGTGTATCTTCATGATACCCAATATATATAAGCGATAAATATACAGTGTTATTGTTGCATCTGTATGCAAGTGAATGAGAGACTCAATACTAATAACATATGCTTTTTGTTTTTGTTATATAACTCAAGCATAATGCAGAATGGATCACAATTCCCCCATGAGATGCGTGTCTTTGAAACAAACAAAGATTAGCAATTTCTTAGCTGATGATGTCTGGAAAGTTGGCAATGTTCCAACAGAACAGAAAAAGAGGAATGGTCCGATATAAAGAGGTGAAAGGGAAAGGAATTGAGCTAAAGAGAACAGATGACAGATTTATTTTTTAATGTCTATCTGTCTTCATACTATAGCCGTCTCAATAGCTGACTTCACATTTGAATTAGGTCATGTAGTCTTTGTTCATAAAGCTGCTGTCCATAATCCATGCTTAAAAAGAGCCAGGCTTTCTATGACTCTTATCACTGAAGCTCACACACTCATACAGCCTGCTTGCTTCAAGCTGAAAAACTCAACTTGTGATCTGCCTCACTATATCCCTCACTATATACCTCACTACATGTGTGTTAATGCCATGCTGAAAAGGCCAGGTTCAAATCATTTGGCCTTTGTACTGGTCTTTTTATTACAGGAAATTGAGGTACCCAAAAAGCCATTATCACATGGTGCTGTGCTGGAAAGTGTTGCACGTTGACATCACTGGCAACTTGTGTTAGTTATTCCCATATAGAGACCACAGAATCTTTAGGTTGGCAGTGTTCACTTCGGTTTAATTGTACATGTTCATTATCTGAAGTATCTGAATGAATGTGTTCGCATAATTGCTAATTGTTAGCATAAATGCTAATTCCTGTTACCAATGAGATACAAAATCAAAACCGTTCATATCATATCATAACAGTACATAGTCATATTTAGTAGTATAATGGCTTTTGACTCCTTTCATATAAGATCAGGTTTAAAATGGATATAAACAAATGTACAAAAAAGCTTCAGAAACACTCCAAAACATGCCCACAGTCGCGTATGTCCTTGTTGCACCTTTATCTGCATGTACAATTTCGAAAACAAATAACACACAGGCTTTTTTTTCTCTTTTATTAATTTGAAGAAAAATGAAAATTGCACTTTAGAGGGAAAGTGATTAATACAACCTTCCACCTACAGCTGTTGCTATGGAAATGCTGATGTCACAATGGCATATTTAGTGTTTGTGCTGTGCCTCTGGGTTGTATTGATAGGATTGTGAATCTGTGAGAGAAAATACAGATTTCCAACTGAATTATCACATTAATTTGCGTGATATTGGCGTATGATAAACCAGAATAAATTACGGCCTTAGAGATTGAATTCCTTCATTCAGAAGATGAAATTCAACACCTTTGTCTGAAAAAAGAAAAAAGGAAATCCTTTGGCCCTTTAGAAACTGACAAAAGCCCTTTAGCTGACACGATCAATATTGAATTTGAATGAGTTCTAATTATGACTGGTCTTGAATAGCTGAATGATTGAGTTTTGATGCTTAGATTGGTGCCACAGAGAGACTCGAGGCATGTGGAAATCATGGCGTGGAAGCCCCCCCCCACATAATCTCATCAAGTGCTGCTTTACATTTCGTCCTCCTACAAGAATCCTAAAGAATTTAATCCTTTTGAATCTCTCAGCACAGACAATTTCACTGAATCGCTGTTTTCCACCACTTTCCCTCGCACTCGATTTTACCAGGAATGCCAATACTTGTTTGAATCTCATTTTTGAATTCTTGATAAGCCATACGCCCACATATCTTCAAAGGAGCCATGGTTACCTCCTGTTTTAGCAGACCATGAGAGCTTTATCAAACCCAGAGCAAAACCAAAGTGCAATCTAACCGTAAACAGCTTTTAATCTTCAAAGAGCTCTACAGTTAGCATGCTAAAAGTTGTTTTCACAGACCATAGCAGTCTGTTTAGCCCACATTATTCACATGGGACTCTGAAGTGAAGCCATGAATTCAAGAACTGCAAACTGCTGGCATGAACAAGAAGCTTTAAAATATATAACTCTGTGAATTACATTTAATGTCCTTGATAAAGAAAAGGGAAAAATGCACTTTGTTAAAATGTCATGTTGGTTTTATTTGCTTTTGAAAAACTGTGAGTGTTCATGAGTGTACATGTAATTTTTTTGTCAGTTTTACTGTATAAAATATATATTTGTTATTATTTTATATTTTATATACAGTGAGGAAAATAAGTATTTGAACACCCTGCTATTTTGCAAGTTCTCCCACTTGGAAATCATGGAGGGGTCTGAAATTGTCATCGTAGGTGCATGTCCACTGTAGGGCTGTCAACGAATATTCAAAATTCGAATATATATTCGAACAGTTTTTAAAAAACAAATTTCGAAGGTGAAAATTAATATTCAAATAAAAAAAAAAAGTGGGAAAAAACGCTCACGGTAGTAGAGGCGTGGCTGTCTGCTTTGCGAGTGGGCATGCCTGAAGCCTTGTTTTATACTTTGGCCTGTCTTCGCAGTGCGAGCCCCCGCTGACTGCGCGCGCTCCTCCCCAAACGGACGAGGCGTTTATACTTCACGCGCTCGCCGTTGTGCTATTCTTTGAAACGACAGGGGGCGACTTGGAGTAATTGTTCTATCTATAAACCATCAGGAAAAAGCGTAGCGAAGAAGTGGGCTAATGTCGGCTAATGTACACAGGTGACGATATTTATTTTAGTACACTTCACCGAAAACATTACTACAAAAGAATCATGTAAAACAGATCAAAATAAACCTTGATATTACTTCTGACATGAGAACAAAATGAACCTAATTTCACTAAACACTTTCGTGAGTTTTCACTTTGTTTCGTGAACTTTTCTTTATTAAACGGGCTTGTTTACACTTTTGTAGGCTCATTTTGTAAATATAAGCAACTAATTTGTATGTGCAAACTGGACCACCCATGTATACCTAGCCGAATTGCACTGTAGGGGGCGAGAGAACGAGTCTTCGAACCTGTGTGTATGCCTACTAGTGTTGTCAAAAATATCCATATTTCGTTATGTATCGATACTGAAATATCTGAAACGATACAATACTCATTTTCTACAGTATCGATATCAGCTGCGCTCTCCTCCGACCGACACTGAGTTGACACGCACCCGCCTCCTCTCATTCAGTCCGTTTAATCATCTGAACATTGCGAACTCGTGTTCTGCTGGACTTTTGTTAGTATTGGTGTGACCGGTCTTAATTTCCCGTGGGATTGAACATAACGTTAATTCTACTAATTCCCGCAGATTTCGCGCTCGCAGCTGAAGCGCACACACACATACCGCCGCCTCTGACATACAAGTGCAAAAATGAGCTTATTAATGGTCAAATACACTCAAAAATGTCTCAATGCCCATCTTGGTGAGTTTTAACGTAAACACAGTCGTAACCAGCTCACAGGAACAGTGTTTGGAATCCATGTGTGCGTCAGGACAGAAGTTATTTATTATTCAAACTGCAAAAAGATCACTTAGGAGCACACATATTCTGAATGCCTTCGGCAGAATTCAAATGAGCCATTTTACTCTAGATTATATATATATATATATATATATATATAATATAAACCTAGACTAAAAATGAGCATCAGTGTTATTTGACAATGCTCTCAGTGTTCCCAGGAGAAAGAAATTTCATTAATGGACAATATGGCTCTCTTTGGTAGTTTGACACTTACACTTCACTGACAAAAAACATATTTGACCCCCATTTTCTCTTTCTCTCCCTTCTTTGTAATCAGACTGAGCCATAGGCTGGGCTCCTCTGCCAGGCTTGACCTCTCATTAACACTAACCTAAGGTCAGTGTGACGGCATACACACTGATTTGACATGTCCTTCCCGGTTTCCAGGACTCTTTTTCTCAGGAACCACTCGAACAAAAGCACATATCACCAAAATGCGTGAACTTTAACCTCTCTGGTGTATTTAAGGTTTCAGGTGGGCACCTTTGGGCTGGGCTGGAGAGAAGAACAATGTGTGATAGAGAATTAGAAGGAGAGAGAAAGAAAAAGAGAAGAAGGCAGCAGTTACATGAAATGAAAGACTGAAAGTGCTGCAGGCAATAGGTCCTAAATCGTTCTTTAGTTTTTTTCTTTCTTTTTTTCCCTGCCAGACTATCTGATTTGTTTTCTTGGTCTCAAATTCTTCGGTTAAATTAGGTTTTCGTTGACATGAGAGATCACTGTCTGAAGGGTGGATGCAAAACTGACAGTTTCTGCCTTGGAGAAAAAAAAGTAAAAAAGGTATTTGAGAGGGGTAGCTTAAAATAAAAAAAAATCATGTTGAGATATAAATTATATAATTACGAGAATTAACAATTACAATCACATTTGTATTTTTTTGCACTGAGGCTGAAATAGGCTTCCACACAGAAGTCCTCTACTAGAAAGAGAAGATGGCCGTCCTCCGCAATCTTTAAGTGGTCTCATGATGAGGAATCTAATTTCTTGATATTCTGAGTTAAAAGAATATCCAAATATCCAAAGAATATATTAAAATATCCAAAACCCACTTGAACAGTGTTATGCATTTTGTTGACTTGTGTACTTACATTAACTCAGATGTTTCCAAGAATGTTTAAAGGGTAACTACAGTGATTTAGCATTAAGCTTTGTATCAGTAGAAACCCAGTAGTATATTGGAATTATGGTTCTTTCCCCCCTCATATCCCCCTGAGACAAGAGAATTATGCACTTTATTTCTGGAAAAAATCCTCTGATGACGCAAATATCGTCATTTTGCATCATCGGAGGATTTTTGGCCAGAGGCTAGAGACTACAGGAGCTAGTTCCGCATGTTTTCAACCCGCCCACAGGGGAGGGATCTCACTCACAGAATGTAAATGCGCACGCCTGCTGCCACTCGGCTTGGGCATTCATAACGGAGCGCTGCGGAGCAAAGTGAGTGTTTCAACTTTTTCAATTAATTCCTATGAAATTTAAGCTTCCATATGCATTAGGCATGATCTGATAACGTGCCAGACTGGACACGGGCCGAGAATGACAGCCGCGCTTACCTCAGCTCTGCTCAGATCTTCTCTCGTGATGAATGAAATCTCACTCCTGCTGCGTCTGTGACTTGACTTTCGTTCGGCTCACTCACACTTTATTGAAAAGACATGTTCAGTTTTTAATTGTAGTGTCTATTCTCTAACTGAACGAAATTATTTTATTACTATGAATATCAAAACGACGTTGGGGGCGGTGCCGTGGTGGGCAAGTGATAACCAATATCCGTGGCTTTGGGAGTGGCCTCGTAGGGCAGTGAAGCAAGTGAATTCTGGGAGTTGTTGTCTTTCATCCGCATGAGACAAAAATATATTTTCTGTCTTTTCTCAGTCTAGAAGGCACCAAATTCAAAAATAATTTCACATTTCTACTACATAAATGACACAGTTTAAATACACATTCATCTTGAAGTGCCTCTTTAAAATCCAGAGAAATAAGCCATTTTATCCAGGCCGTGCGTCGCCTATTAGTGAGATCATACCCACGTTACCCTCAATTTCTAGATTTATTTTGTAGAAACCATGGAAACACCAAAGACACTAATATATGATGATGTTTTATTAGACAAAGGAACAAGGTTTGGATACATTTATAGACAGAAAACTATTTATTGTACAGTAATACAGCATTTTCTCCATAATACAATTTGTTTTAAAATGAATTGCATGCCATTTAGCAACACAAGCTATCCAGCATTCATTAATATGATATTCTAATATCGATCTAGCTCACTGCAGTGTGCAACAAGTCTCATAGCAGCTGCCGAGCGAACGCACAGAGTAAAGTTATAACATAATTTTCAACACGCTCAACTGTATATAATATGATAAAACAGTGCTGCGTTTCCCCACATACGCATGACTGTGGCATAGGGCTGCGCAATATATAAAAATGATCAAAATATTGCAATATGCATATCGCAATGGCACGCAATATCTGAATGATTTTAATAGGCTACTTCAACATTGTGAAAAGTGTACGCTTTAGGTTGATGCATATAGCAGAGAATAGACTGAGCACACGACTGTTACTTATGTGACCTGCTTGACGTTAAAAAGAGTTATTAAACGCAATAACTTGCGAAAAACAACTCCTTGCAGTCCCGTGCTGTCTGCTGTCTGACACACATACCGAAACGTGCGCACAAGTCGTTTTTTTTCGAGTCTTGTTACACACTCAAACTGTCAAATACACACACAGTTATGTCAAAATGGCTGTCTTGATGAGTAATCATGTAAACAAAAAAAGTTGAAAAAGTTGGGGAAAGAAATTGATTTTACACACTTAAAACAATATTGTATTGCATATCGAATATCGCATTATTTAACAAGGATATCGCATATCACATTTTTCTTCAATATCACACAGCCCTATGGCATAATAAAAATTCCGCTGCTGTCAAGCCGTGTGTCACGTCTTATTAGCAATTGCTTCAGCGACCTTGTTCATCTCCCACAGCACTCGGCCCTGCTCTGCTTCATACTACTGTATGTACTGTATTATACAGTACAGTACCCGAGTCGCATCCTGATTCTTTTCCACCGGCTGTAGAGGTGAAGGTGACAACTCCCAAGGTCCAACTCTCAATCTTGGCATCACCTTTTGTTTTGAATAGGAGACCTCTAGCGGCGAAAAACTACATATTGTGCCTTTAAGAAACCGCCTGTTCAGTCCAAAAGAGCATTTTTTTTTCTCAGAAAACCAAAACGTTAACAAATGGTCATAACCATTCTTACGTCAAAGGCGCCTATTAAGTGCTCAACAATTTGGTCCATGCAGTCACGGTGAAGTTGTAAAGAAATGGGGTAAATACAGTTATTCCTAGACAACAGAACAACTAAAACTTACATTAAAGTATTGGAAAGTCAGCCAAACCTTTTGGCACAAAAAAATTTAATGATAAGACACAATGAGATGACTCCTTAAAAGCAAAAGACACAGACAAATTAAACTCCTATTATGGGGCATTCAAACATAACTTTGTTGTGCAGACTGAAAACGGTGCCTGAACAAAGAACAATTTTCCAGCTGAGATTTAATTTGAGTCAAACACACCTCTACCCTTCAGCTGGGTGAAGATCCAATCTGAAATATGATGAGCTGCACAATGTTCAAGATTAAATTACATTAGTTCTTCCTTCTCTATTTCAGTCCCCTTCCTTCCTCTTATCTTTCCCCCATCCCCCGTTTGTTTTTGCTCTGTCCTTCTGACGGTCTTCTTTCACTAGTGCTCTTTTGTCTGTGATCGTGTATGCAGGTAGATATGAGTCTTTTAGATGTATGATTATATATGTAGAAGGCGCTCTGTGTTCCTGCTGGTTTCTTTATCTCAGAAATTCCCACACTTTCAGAATCTCCCTCTTGGGCCCCCTTGGCATAACACAGTCTCATTTTTAATCATGTTTAGAAACGGAATGTGTAGTGACGGGCTGTCATTTAAGAATGCTGGGTTTGAGGGCTCAACTCTATCTTATATTCTACACGCATGCAGATGTCTGGGTAGTAATTTCTTAAGTGCTGCTGTTAAAGATTGAACTGAATGTATTTCTGCGACATTGTGGGGGCAGGTATACGACTGACTATTAGAATGACATCTACAGGTAAACAGAGGTGTAAAATGTATTGAGAAATTATACTGAGTGAGTTTAATTAAGCTAAACAAGTCAAAGTCCAAGTATTCATTTTCAACAGTACTCAAGTTAAATGTGCAAATTGACCGAATTATGAATTAATGCTAGCAATTTACAGTGTAAATGTTCTGTAATTGAAGACTTTGTGAACAATAGCACCAAAACACAAAGCCATGAAATACTGGGGATGATGTTTAGAATGAAGACTCTCCTTAGATTAATAATCAGATGAATAATGGTTTTATTGCTGTCATTCACAATTACTGTCAGATTCAGGAAATGACTGTTGTCTTGTCACACATTAAGCAAGCAGATAGGATTTAGTCATTGAGGATGTTTCTTCATATTGATTCATGAAATCATGGCAACGAGTGTTCTGGCATTGTTGATAGACAGTCCTGTTGAATCATCTGGCCCTCAAACCCACTTCATTTATGGGTGACACTTTTTCTTCTTATGCTCCTATTCTTTGGAACTCTTGTCCTCTTGAACTTATAGAGAAGCTCAGACTTGGGATTTTTAAAGCTGAACTCCAGACATATT
Organism: Romanogobio albipinnatus; assembly: GCA_023566225.1. Classification (NCBI taxonomy): domain Eukaryota; kingdom Metazoa; phylum Chordata; class Actinopteri; order Cypriniformes; family Gobionidae; genus Romanogobio; species Romanogobio albipinnatus. Next base: position 42,352,677 of record CM042245.1, read on the forward strand.
TTGTTAGACTAGTGCATGCTTTTCTTTTTTTCATAGTTTTATGTATTGTTTACCTTGTGTACAGCGCTTTGTGAAGCTGCTTTTAATGGTGCTATATAAAATTAAGTATATTATTTTTTATTAACAGGACCACAGTAAATAATAAGCACCAGCTAGATTAAACAGTGCATGTGTAAAAAAATATTATATATTATTATTATTATTATTGGTAACACTTTACAATAAAGTTTCATTTGATAAAATTAGTTAACTACATAGTTAACATGTACTAACAATGAAAAATACTTCTAAAGCATGTATTAATCATAGTTAATATTTATTTAGAAGACGGCAGAACCCAAGGCTTCCCAGTTGAACATTGCCCAAAGCATCACACTGCCTCTGCTGGCTTGCCTTCTTCCCATAGTGCATCCTGGTGCCATGTTTCCCAGGTAAGCGACGCACACGCACCCGGCCATCCACATGATGTAAAAGAAAATGTGATCCATCAGACCAGGCCATCTTCTTCCATTGCTCCGTGGTCCAGTTCTGATGCTCATGTGCCCACTTTTATCGCTTTCAGCGGTGGACAGGGGTCAGTTTGCCCCATACGCAAAAAAACTGCGATGCACTGTGTATTCTGACACCTTTCTATCAGAACCAGCATTAACTTCTTCAGCAATTCGAGCTACAGTAGCTCGTCTGTTTGATCGGACCACACGGGCAGGCCTTTGCTCCCCATGTGCATCAATGAGCCTTGGTTGCCCATGACCCTGTCGCCGGTTCACCACTGTTCCTTCCTTGGACCACTTTTGATAGACAATGACCACTGCAGACCGGGAACACCCCATAAGATCTGCAGTTTTGGAGATGCTCTGACCCAGTCGTCTAGCACAATTTGGCCCTTGTCAAACTCGCTCAAATACTCACGCTTGCCCATTTTTCCTGCTTCTAATGCATCAACTTGAGGACAAAATGTTCACTTGCTGCCTAATATATCCCACCCACTAACAGGTGCCATGATGAAGAGATAATCAGTGTTATTCACTTCAGTGGCCATAATGTTATGCCTGATCGTTGTGTATACATGCATGCATACTAGGGGTGTAACGGTATACGTATTCGTACCGAACCGTTTCGATACAGGGCTTTCGGTTCGGTGCACGTGTGTACCGAACGGTTTCCAAGTGCAATCTTTAACAGTTAACAGTCGCTTGTTTTAAGCACTGAACACACTTCAATCCGAGTTCCCACACGAACATAAGTATTCAATCCATTTTATCACGATAAATAAACGATAAATGCTGTTTTGACGCCCTTTAATGTGGCGTGACTGATCACTTATCACAGTTCAAGCGGCCGTGCCGCGCGATGTGCGCGTGAATGCGATCATCTGTGAAGTCGATCATCTGTGAAGGCGATCGACCATCTCTTCCTAAAGAATAAACATGAATGACCATCTGAAGGTATGCTGGGGATACATTACAACTTACTGTCATGTATCATATGTGGTGTAATCGCTAAATCAGTGTTTCCACGGCGGAAAGACGTCAATAAAACTGCTTGTAAATTAAACATCATGTAACGTTAACGTTAGCGTCACATTTACCTCAGGCAGTCATTCAGTGTCCACAGAATTTTATTCACTAGAAAAATCAACTCTTTCACTAAATATATGCTCTATATTAGCCTATATATTCATTATATTCTACTTAACCTGTTAGGGATGTCTTGATTATTTCATGCATGTTAAAGGTGTCATGAACTGGCTTTTTAAAATTTTTTATACTGTTTTATACTGTCTGAGGTCAACTTATGACATTTGTGTGGTTTTTACATTCAAAAACATCATAATGAATAAGTAATGGGCTATTTTTCTGCCTTGGTTTTGAGGCTCTCTGAGAAACACTTGGATTTGATGGGCGTATCGAACTGAAGATTTGGAAGTAAACGCCCACGGCTAGGATTGGATAATATTTGCATATTTAATGAGCTTCAGCTACCGTCTGTCCCAGGAATCGTCTAGGGGAAATGCTCAGAGAACTCGCAAAATATCAAACAACACTAAATCACACACACACACACTCGCACGGGCACACACACACACACACACACACACACACACACACACACACACACACACACACACACACACACACACACACACACACACACACACACTCGCGCGGACACACACATAACATTACAAGTCTCTCGTGTTACTGGATTGACACGTAGGCCTACACATAATCAATACACAATCGTACACATATTAAACGATCTGTAATGCAATACTATCACGTATTTAAAAAAAAACATGTTTTACTCACATAAGTGTGCTGCACCATTCCTGTCGGGTCCAATATAGATGGAACATCATTGTGTTTCAATCTCAATATGTCTGCAAATCCAGTGTCAACCGGTGCCTTGTTTTCAAACGATTCCGCGGTGAAATGAAGCGAACACACGTACACCGTCTTCCCCACGTGAGCTGGAACTTCATTAAAAATAAAGTTCAACCACATATTCCTAATATTAGGATCCGAAGGAAGTTTATGCAGCGACTGTGTTCTTCCACAACCAGGAATAGCGCAATATCGTGATATCCTCCGCTTGTTTATTGCTGCTGGCTAGCGCAATCCGACCAGCTCCATGAGTCGGTGGGCAGGGCTGCTGAATTACACGTGCTTATTATTCTGTAGAGGCGGTGTTTCGTCACACGATGACGTAAGGATGAAGCACAAGATCGTTTTCTGGGCCTAGTGTCTATAAAAGCTTTTCTTTGACTAACAAAGTTTTCAGCTCTGAAACTTACAGGATATCCTTATATTACCATGACCTCTTATATATCAAAAGCTCAAGGGAAAGTTGATTTCTCAATTCATCACCCCTTTAAATAAACCTGTCATGAAAATGACAGACACTGGGCCCTATTTTAACGATCTGAAACGCAAGTGTCAAAGCGCAAAGCGCAAGTAACTTTGTGGGCGGGTCTCGGCGCTGTTGCTATTTTCCCGGCGGGATAAATGACTCTTGCGCCCGGTGCAAATCTAAAATGGGTTGGTCTGAAGTAGCTTCATTATTCATAGGTGTGGTTTGGGCGTAACGTGAATAAACCAATCAGAGCGTCATCCAACATTCCCTTTAAAAGCAGGTGCGCAAGTTCCATTATGGATTGCTATTATTATGGCGTATTTACCAGGCGCACGCCAGGAGCGGTTCACAGCCGAGGAGATTGATGTTCTTGTAAGAGCAGTGAAAGACAGAGAAGTGAAGTTGTATGGGGATGGGAGAAACCCACCCAAAATAGCGTCGGTTAAATAAATAATTAGCCTGAATAATTTGTAAGCTAGATTTATGCCTATTTTTTCACATCTTCGTGGCACACCACAATGATTTCCGTCATCTCATGTGTTAATATTTTTTTAGTGTAACAATTTATGATTTGCAAAAATAACTGTTGCATCTGTGTAGATTACATGAGCAAAGTGTATGCGCGTTGTGCACGCTATGGTCAAGCATGCGCCCTTAAAATAGCATAATGAACAACGCGCAGCGCGCCACTGACTTTAGACTAGGTTTTTTCTGGTCAGTGGCGCAATTGTTTAATGGAACAGCAAAATAGCACCAGGGATTGTTTGCGCCGGAACACGCCTCCTTTTTTGCGCTGAACCACCCAGGGAGCGCAAATTCATTCACTAGTTTAGCGACGTGCTTCTGTGGAGGGAAAAGCGCGCTTTGCGCGGGTGCAAAATAGGAATGACACATGCGTCGGTGTACAAAGTCAATTGCGCTGGGTGCAAGATGGGGCCCACTGTGTTTAAATGATTCTTTTTCAACAACGAATTGGAGAAAAAACTATTTTATAATTAGATTTGGAAGTTAATGCAAAAACTGCCTTATGTGAAGTGTACATGTTTGAATACAATGTGTTATTTGAGTGTTGATTATTATATCTAAAAATAAATAGCAACTGAATACAGGCTAATAGTTTGGGCTCTGTTGTTAACCTTTTATATTAATGTGCAAGTAAGGGCTCCCTATATAATTTACAGAAATATTTTCAATAAACATAAACAAATTTAATTCATTCAAGGACAGACATGTTTTTTCTTCTTCAGTGAACCACTGTTTAATAAAAATAAATAAAGCCATTTTGTAAAACTGCTTTACCGAACTCGTACCGAACCGTGACTTCAAAACAGAGGTACATACCGAACCGTCAGTTTTGTGTACCGTTACACCCCTAATGCATACATGTAAATATTTCTTATATACATGAATGAGTGTATTTATATGTATGCATAATAATTATATACAATACACACACATATATTATGTAAACACAAACTTTTACTTTGTATAAGATCAATCGCGATTAATAGATTTGACGGCACTTTTATTAATATTATTTATATTGTTGTTAATATAAACATTTAGACTGTCACTCACAGCAAAACCTGTAAAAAAGCCAAACTCACAGGACTGGTAATTAATTAGAGATGCTGACAAAGACAGTTAAAAAGGTCTGACTGAATTACACTATAGCTTTGATTAATATTTTCACTATATTGTTCAACATGTGACTTAAGATTAATTCCCAGAAGCCATTAAAGTGCTGTGGATTCAAATGGAGGAGCATCCATATACGCTGCTCCTGGCAGACTCATCACTGAAGTGGACTACATATTCAAGGTGATTCATTCTACCCATATAATTAAACATGATTTATGGCTTTTACACAGTTTCACCAGAACCTTAATGCAACAAGAAAGAGGCGTGAAGGACAGACAGCATATAGTTGTTTAAAAAGTTTCTTGCATTTAAAGAAAGTTACAGAATAAAGTGATCAAATATTCAAGAAAAGGGCTGAGATTGTGTGTCTGTGTACTGTAATGGACAGATCAATAGGAAAAAGAGGTTCAGTTTGAGGTGGCCAGTCAGCTGCTGTGTCAGAACGCACACACACCTTGTTTTGTGGCCGTGAGGGTTTGCCTCGGCAGACCTCCGCTGTGCACACCTGTCTTTTTCTGTCATTGCATGTCTCATCACAGAATTAGTCAGCAGAGACTGAAGCCCTGAACAGACAAGATGAGACAGTGAGGGATGAGAATGAAAACATGTTTTTCTAAGCACAAAAATGTTAAGCTCCCCTTGGTCTAAAAGGTTCTTCTAAAAAGTCTATTTTTTCAGTTAAAATATAGACCCCCCCCCCCCCCCCCCATATGTTAGTGGAAAAAAGACATGTTTAATAAATAATGTAATAAAATAAAATAACTCTTTAGTTTAAAATATATATATATATATTTAGTTTATATTCATTTATGTACCAAATGTGCCATTTACAATCCATGGCTTGCTTCCACTAAACTGCTTTTAAAGCTCTGTGATATTGTATATTAAGAAAGTAACAGTTGATTCATGTCCATCCACATGGACATATATTAGTCAACATGAAATCAAACTCTTTTTAAAAATTTTTTTAAAGAATGTTGCAGTGTTTATTATAAATGATTTATCCAAGCGTGTCATTATTATTATTTTTTAATTCATATGACTTTGAAATCTTTAAAGGGGTGGTTCCGTGTTTTTTTTCTAGGCTTGGTTGTGTTTATGGGACTTAATACTTCTTTTTTTTTTTTAAACGCCGTATTTTTCTTTTATTTTACCTTTATTCCACACCGCTGTCTCCACTGTTCTTTGAACGGCTCGTTTGCTTCCTGCTTCTGTGAAGCCCATCCCTCCGAAAAACATTTAGATTGTCTTAGATTGGTTAGATGGCCAAATGTAATTTGTAGTTCTGCAACAGCTCTCTCTCTTTCGTAATGACTGCGACGTGGCCTCGCCCACTTTGTTGTGTGTTCGCGGAGGCAGTGTTTATGTTAATAGCAAGGGTTTATGATGTCACCAACCCGGGAAGAAGCTTGTTGTAGTCCAAACTGGTCGTTTTTGTAGGCAATAAACTGCCATAACTTTAAAAGACAATATCTCCGTTTGCATTGAACTTTCAGTGCTGTAACTTTGCAGATACTGTTTATGCTCAAGCAGCAACATTACACACTAACTAAAGTAAAAAAAGTGAAATCGCATGCAACCACCCTTTTAATCAAAAACATTAACCTCCCCTTCCACTCGAAATGACACCTGTTCTCTTCATGACGTATGTCTCTGCGGAGGGTGGGACTAAATATCCTCCATAACTGTCTGCAATCTGGCATTCAGATCTGCCACATTTAGTTACCAATTTCCTACTATCCAATCAATTCCAGTAGGATGAAATCAAGTCCCGCCCTACATTTTTTTCTCATTCCAGAAGCCATTTCACTTGGATACACATCACAATAGGGAAGAAAAGGCTATCATAACTTTAAAGCCCTGTTTACACCTGGTATTAATATGCATTTTGGTCAATTGAATCACAAGTGGACGATGCTAAATACAGGTTGTAAACGGGGTCTAAAAGGTTTTGAGCTTGTCCACTTTCGACCACTTCCAGTCGAAAACCCTTTTTGAATGGTCGAATGTTCAAACAACCACACAAGACCGTTTACTCTCCGCCATCTGACCTAATGCTTAAATATTATGGAAAGCATGCTAGCCAGATGGGATTTTATCTTTGTTGGCTGACGATCCGAGTTCAGTTTGAAGATAACAAATTTATCAAGCGCAATGTTTTCTCACCATTCCTGATTTCTAACACACACTTGCTGTGGTCTCACAAAACAAAAACGAAAACTGCTGCTTTACGTGTGTTTTTTTCCGTAATCTCCAGGGCATTCATATGTAAATTGTGTGAGCTTATTTCATCCATTAGACCAAACTAAAATCATAGACTGTAAAAAAATATGGATGTAGTGTCCGTGACGTCACGTGTAGGTTTCTGAAGAGCATGTTTGAATCCCAAAAGTGTGCGGAGCCGGTCGTCGCCATCTTGGCAGCCTGTCACCGTGCGTTACTCCCAGATAACAGAAAATGGGCAAAGAGGCGCGACGTGGGTGGACAATCAGATAGCAGACAAGCGGCTAGTAGTGACAGCAGCGGCAATTTACCTGTCACTCAAGTGGCCACGACCCTTAATTATGCAGAACTTTAAGGCTTAATGTAATTTTAAATGGATGAGTTACAAAAACATTCACCCCCTCACCATTGTCATGAAGGGCAAATTTAGTTATATAGACCAAAAACAATTTTTTTTTCAGTAGAACTTTAAACATGTTTTTTTGTGCTGGAAAGTTGGGCATTTTGACATGGAGGATTTATGGAATGGACTCCCTTTTGGAGCCTGTCTGTAGCAGCCATTCGATGAATCGCAGTTTAAGTCACTTCCATGTTGGCTTCAAAAGAGAGACCGGAAGGTTGCAGCTCGGAAAAAAAACCCATACATTTACCCGCCCCTTGAAAAAATCTGGACAGAAGTGGCTGAAAGTGGACAAAAGAGACTTGTGATCCGATCGACCAAAACGCATCTTAATACCAGGTGTAAACAGGGCCTAAGATATATTAAAATGCCCTTGGAAGAGTTGTCGCTGGTATCTGTGCTGCACAAGCACTTGGTTGGACTCGGTTGAATTGACATGGTAAAACCGACCATCGTTACTGTTCTTATCACTGTGTACAAACAGTACTGAGGAAGCCTTCAGAGCTGAAATTCAGATATGATAATATGACGTGAAGGCCAATTATGGTAACCCATACTCAGAATTTGTCCTTTGCATTTAACCCTTCCAAATTAGTGCATACAGATTTGGAGTAGTGAACACACACACACACACTGCAAACCGTGGTTAGGTGCCCCCTCATTTCACCTTCCTGCCGGTATTGAGAATCAAACACACAACCTTTCTGACTCTCTAACCATTAGGCCATGACTGCCACAGTGGGTCAGTTTCATTTCCAAAATGCGCTGTAAATGGAAGACCAATCAGAGCAGAGTAGGTTTCAGACACCGTGAGAAAAGAGGTGATGTATACAATGTATGTTATGAGAAAATTAAACTGTTTAACTTTGGATGCATGTAAACCTGACCTGTTATAGGAGATCTGCGAAAAAACATAGGAACGGCATAATAAATAAATAAATACTGTAAATACACTCTCAGAAAAAAGGTACAAAAGCTGTCACTGGGCCAGTATCCATTCAAAAGATACACCTTTTTACCTAAAGAGTGCATATTAGTACCTAAATGGTACATATTAGAACCTATTACCGCTTTTGTACCATTTTTTTCTGAGAGTGTATCATAATAAGGGCACTTTAAGAAAGTAAGATAATCTCTAACAGCATTCAGTTGATTGATTTGTCTATTCTCATGAATGAAGAGAAGGTTTTTCATTTTAGCTTCTGTCCTAGGTGACTACATGTCTTTCCACAACATAAATAATCTTGATTTCTCAACCACATCACAGGCTTACAGCCAAACAGAGTAAGTGCTTCAGGTCCTTCAGAACATTGTGATTGTCTCTCTTGGACAACAGCGTGCTCAATCCGCTAATCTTACGGCTTTATCCATGCATTTATCAATGTGGCCCTTTTCTGGCACTTAAACCTGATCCACCGGTTCTGTTCACATGATGTGTTAAAGGTCCCGTTCTTCGTGATCCCATTGTTCAAACTTTAGTTAGTGTTTAATGTTGCTGTTAGAGCATAAATAATACCTGTAAAATTATCAAGATCAAAGTTCAATGCCAAGCAAGATATTTTATTTAACAGAAGTTCCCTTTCAAAGCCTACAGCGAACGGCTGGCTTGGACTACATCCTGGTACTTCCTTCATAAATGACGTCAGTAGAACAGACTAACCTCCGCCCACAAGAATACGTGAATAAAGGGGGCGTGGTCTTGTTGCTGTCCCACGTGGAGAAGAGGAAGTGTCGCGTGGAGAAAAGGAATTATTGCGTTTGAGTGTGTTTGTCGCCATGCCGTCGAGACGCTGTTATTTTCATCCCAGAGTCAAATCACCTTTGTTTCGCTTTCCCAGGGACGCTGTAGAGATCATTGAGCGCATACATCACCCCGTTAAGAGGCGTGACCTTTCCACGTGCGCTAAGCTGCTGTCGAATCACAACACAGGAACAGTGCCACTTTTGCTAAGCTGCGGTCAAATCACAACACGGGAACCGCTGGCACAACCAGAACTCGTTACGTATTTCTGAAGGAGGGACTTCATAGAATAAAGGAAGTCATCAGCCGTTTTTAGGAGAGGGAAAACAGCGGTATACAGATAAGTAAATTGTGTTAAAAATACTGTTTTTTTTACACGCGAAACATGAACGCATATTATATTGCACACTGTAAACACAATCAAAGCTTAAAAAAACCCCACAAAGAACGGGACCTTTAAAGGTCGTTAAAGGGTTGTATTGACAAAATAGGCTGTAGGCTGTTGATCATATCATTTTTATTTTTGTGAGAACTATGCCTTTTAACAGTTGTTTGGTTCAAAATAAATGTTGGTTTTTTTTGCAAACTAACCTTAGTGACATTGTGTACATCTTTAAGGCTGTAATCTTTTCTCTTCAACGTGCCCAATTTATTTATTGCTCCCGTAGAATGAGGAGCACTTGCCCTGACAAGATCATCTCAGAGATTGCCATAGCAACAAGCACTCCACACTCAAGCATTTTGTTTTCTGCTTTAGTTTCTGTGGACTCAGACAAAAGGCAGCATTTCCCGTACACTTTTTGGGATTTACTTTGAAACAATTTTCACAAATAATTACAAAGAAACCGCATTGAATTAAAAGTGTGATCTTACAAAGATTGAAATGGTATTTTCTTGTACTCAAGCATTTACATCTTTGTAAAATCTTTTTTAAAGTGATGTAGTTGGCAGTTTGTATCATGTTCCTCAGGCTCCAGGGCCACTTGAGCATTGGTTGACTTTGGGTGATGATGATTAAGTGGAAACTGACAAACCTGTTGAGAGCAGGAGCCGCTTCGTCTTGAGTTTCTGCTCTGTTTGGCTGTTGTTGTCATTGAGTTGTCTCCACAGCTGTTATCTAACACACCCACAGCCATTTTTCTCATCCATGCCCCTCCTCCCATCCTCTGCTGGATCCTGTTTTTCAGCTGATAGGTACATGTCCCAACAAACACCTAAGTCTGAGTGATAGTTGAATACTGGCCTGTTTGGATGGGGCTAGTTTTCCCTTGAGTTTTACAGATGAGCTTTGTGATTTTCATCTTGTCCAAAATAAAACATATCCGTGTAGCACACAGCGATGGTACTTTTCAGGAATCCTCTGGGGCAAAAATATATTTTACCCATTGTATATTTCATATATATTTTACCCTTTCCAAATCAATCAGCCCAACATACTTCTTTTTTTGTTTGTCCTGTGAACATTTTCACTGGCCCCAATAGCAGCCTATTAAATGTAAATGACTACAGATGATAATCCTGTCTGAATCACTACATGAAATGAGAGACGTCTTATGTTAATAGCTGTAAATCAGATGTAAATTAGAAAACTAATCCTGTCCGAAAAGTTCTTAAGATAGTTATCTGTCAATTATGACAGTTAACGAGCACATCTTAACCTACTTTAAATAAATGCTTCACTGATATGTCAGATTATGGCCTGGTTTCACAGTCAGGGTTTAGATTAACCCAGGATTAGGCTTTAGTTAAATTAGGACATTTAAAGGGATAGTTCACCCAAAAATGAATTCTGTCGTCATTTACTGACAGTTGTTCAAAACCTGTATGAAGTTTGTTCTTCTGCTGAAAAAAAGAAGATATTTAATCAAACAGTTAATGGGCCCCATTAGCAACTTTTGCACCGAGTCCAAAACAACGCTGCGTTTCCACTGTCGGACTATGAACTCTGATCTCGCTTCACTAAAACCCGCCCATAACAATGACACACAAACACATAATTTCACCAACAAATGGACGTTTTATCAGAAAGCTAATAAGAAAGAAATCACTGAAAACTAGCGAGATCCTATAACGAACATGATAAAAGTGGACTTTTTTTGGCATTTTTCTTGTTTACTTAAAGGGGTGGTTGCATGCGATTTCACTTTTTTAACTTTAGTTAGTGTGTAATGTTGCTGCTTGAGCATAAACAGTATCTGCAAAGTTACAGCACTGAAAGTTCAATGCAAACGGAGATATTGTCTTTTAAAGTTATGGCAGTTTATTGCCTACAAAAATGGCCAGTTTGGACTACAACAAGCTTCTTCCCGGGTTGGTGACATCATAAACCCTTGCTATTAACATAAACACTGCCTCCGCAAACACACAACAAAGTGGGCGAGGCCACGTCGCAGTCATTACGAAAGAGAGAGAGCTGTTGCAGAACTACAAACTACATTTGGCCATCTAACCAATCTAAGACCATTGTGTTTTTCGGAGGGATGGGCTTCACAGAAGCAGGAAGCAAACGAGCCGTTCAAAAGACAGTGGAGACAGCGGTGTGGAATAAAGGTAAAATATACGAAAAATACGGCGTTTTTAAAAAAAAGAAGTATTAAGTCATGTTATACTGCGCCCCATAAACACAACCAAGCCTAGAAAAAAAACACGGAACCACCCCTTTAAAATTTAAAACCCAAGCATTGATGTTTTAACACAGTTTTACATAATTTGTGTCAAGATTGTATTAATCACAGAAATAAGTAGTATTCACCGCTGTTTAACAAAAGAAAGAGGACACAAGTGCTTATTCAGTCACGTTTGTTTCTGTTTATTTGTAGTCACAGGACTGTGTGTTTACATCACATTTAGAAAGTTCGAATTTTCCACCAAAAATACGACCTGAGGAGCTTTAGCACTCTCTTTAGTGACAGTCCTATTTTCAGTCAGAGAAACAGAGGAAGCTCCTGAGTTGCTTTATTTTATGATACATATAAAGCTAAATATGGATATCAGACAGTCCGGTATAAAGAGACCAGACGAGAATTTTCATTTTTTGGGTGAACTATCCCTTTAAGTAGCTTTATGATGAGCATCTTGAGACAAAACAACGGCACTGACATATTTTAAGATCAGTTAAATTCAGTTAAAGCAACTCAAACATTCATTTTAGTCTAGGCTTAAGCCTTGTCGGTGAAACCGGGCATTAGTGTGTCAGTGACGCACATTGTTCACTTTACATACAGTTAAAAGGGGTTTCGCTAAATTTAGATTCTTTTAGTACCAACTCCTTTTCAACACAAATTTGCAAGACAGCTCTTTAAATAGTTTGTGAGGGGGAGGTGAGGAGGTCGAGAAAGGGGAAAGTTTTTTTTTTGGTTCGCTTCTGATTGTGTGAAAGCGGCTCCCGTTTACTGCAAACAGATCAGAGGCCTAATCTCTAAACCTGCAACCACAGCATAACCTCAAGCAAAGAGTCAACACACACTGAGCTTACAACACTGTAGTCATAAATTAAACCCAGTTTTATCATGTCCATTTAAATCCTAGGGTCAAGCTGACCCTGGCAATGCACTGATGTTGGACTATGAATCACCTTTTGTCCCAGATTAATAAATAATCAGACTGTATAAGTTCATATTTGCTGAGAGCAATCTTTTTATCTGCTGCATACTCACTTTTCCTGATACTTTGAATTTAGTGATTGTGGAAGGAGGATAAGTTCTCTATACATCATCTCTAAACTATGTAAAAAAGGTCTTCATGTGTTTAGGTGTGTACCAGGAAGTAAAATGGTATGTGTTTTAGCAAAGTAGCGTTTATAGCCTGTTGTAAACTGGTATTGTTTTGGAGTGTATGTGTGTATCTTGTGCATGTGTGATGGGTTTCTACCTTATCTGATAAGGCAACAGCTGCTGAGCTGGTTATAGAATGACTCACTGTTGGCTGTCTGTCATCTTTCACTCATACACACACCCTTTTAAGTCCTCAGGAGCTGTGTCATCTATTTGCCACTCGTAGCCTGAGACATGCCTGAGATCAGTGTGGCCAGAGCTGCTTGCGTTGATATAACGTTGCTTTGTGGTGTGATGGTCACTGTAATATTTTGTGTTTTTAAAATGTGTGATGTATCCTAATTATCTGGCTTAAAAGCCATACTTTAAACGTTTATATTTTTATGTATTACTAATGTTGTATTATATACTGTAATATAATATAAAATATTATTCATATTATTTACATTAAATTATTATGTACATTTATTTATTGTATTTTATTTCATCTTGAATTTTAATTTTATTTAAACAAAATTAATCAACCTTGTGGCTGATATGAACATTTTAATGGCCAGAGGTTGCTCTTTCATAGCTCTGGAAACCAATTTGTATATTATTAAAGGATTAGTTCACTTCAAAATGAAAATTTCCTTATGATTTACTCATCCCCATCTCATCCAAGATGTTCATGTCTTTCTTTCTTCAGTTGAAAATAAAGTTTTTTTGAGGAAAACAGTCCAGGATTTTTCTCCCCATCATAGCCTTCCATGGCAACCAAAATGTTGAAGGTCCAAATCAATGCGGTTTCAAAGAGCTTCGAAGGGCTTCAGAGGCTCTGCGCGATCCTAGATGAGGAATAGGGTCTTATCTAGCGAAATGATCGGCCATTTAAAGGGAAATCAACTTTCCCTTGAGCCTTTGATTTATAAAAGTTAACAATGATATAAGAATATCCTGTAAGTTTCAGTGCTGAAAACGTCCTTGTTAGTCAAAGAAAAGCTTTTATTGACACCAGGCCCAGAAAACGAGAGATCTCAGAATATATCGATCACTGACGTCATAGGATGCAGAAGCGCCGCCTCAAGCCCGCCCACTGACTCTTGGAGCTAAACGGATCGTGCTACCGAGCAGCTCACGTGTGTAAGACATTGCACGTTTGTTCGCTTCATTTCATCGCAGAATCGATTGTAAACAAGATACATGTCGAGACTGGATTTGCAGACATATTGAGATTAAAACACAATGCTGTGTCTTCTATATTGGATCCGACAGGAATGGTGCAACACACTTATGTGAGTAAAACATGTTTTTTTTATGTGTTAGTATTTCATTGTTACAGATCGTTTGATATCTATTGATTACATACCGTAGCAAGCTGTCACAGGCTGGAGAAGGTGTTATTGGTTCATTCGTGATCTCAAATAGTGAAATAGAGTAATTCCACGCAAAAATGTCACATCCATAACGCCAACTAAATACCATGGCATTGTGTTGGTGTTATGGATGTGACAGTTTTCCGCGGAATTGCCCAATAACATTCCTTTCGCGTGTGTACGGGTCGCGGTTATTCACCGATCGGGCGGGCCAAAATACAAAAATAACATTCCAGTCAATTTTTTTGTTTGATAAAGGCATTTCGAGAGTCTTGTGAGCATTTCCCCAGATGCTTTCAAAACAATCCCCACATGTACTGAGGGAGCTGAAGCTCATTAAATATGCAAATATTATCCAATCCTAGCCGTGGGTGTTTACTTCCAGGTCTTCAGTGCGGCACGCCCATCAAAACCGACCATTTTTCTGAGAGCCTCAAAACCATGGCAGAAAATAGCCTATTACTTATTCATTATGTTTTTGAATTTAAAAACCACACAAATGCCATAAGTTGACCCCAGACAACAGTATACATTTTTTTAAAAAGCCAGTTCATGACACCTTTAAAAAAAAAAAAAAAAATGAATATACTTTTTAACCTAAATTGCTGCTCTGCGATGTGCTAAAGTTTGCGCAAAGATTGTAAAGGTCACGCTAGACGTAGGCGGAAGTACAGCCCACGTGTTTACAAAGCGCACATGCGATGACTAATGCAAATGCACTTTATCAAAAAAACAAAAAAAAACAAAAAGGTAAAGCAACGATGTCGGACGATTTTGCAGTTGAAAATTGAATGTTTTTGGTAAAGGGTGTTTGTATTAGTCCTCGCACGTTCGCTTGGGGTGGTACTTCCGCCTACGTCGACCATGACCTTTTGGACGTGGTTGCGCAATCCTTAGCACGTAGCAGAGCGCAAGATGAGCAATTTAGGTTAAAGGGATAGTTCACCCAAAAATGAAAATTGTCATAATTTACTCACCCTCAAATTGTTCCAAACCTGTATGCGTTTCTTTGTTCTGCTGAACACAAAAGAAGATATTTTGAAGAATGTTTGTAACAAAGCAGAGAGAGTAACCATTGACTATAGTAGGTCACAAAAATATTATGGTATTCAATGGTTGTTCTATCTGCTTTATTACAAACATTCTTTCCAAATATTATCTTTTGTGTTCAGCAGAACAAAGGTTTTCATACAGGTTTGGAACTATCCCTTTAAGTATATTAATTTTAAATTTTTTTAGGGAAATGGCCATTCGTTTCGATAGATAAGACCCTATTCCTCGTCTGGGATCGCGCAGAGCCTCTGAAGCCCTTCGAAGCGCTTTGAAACTGCATTGATTTGGACCTTCAACATTTTGGTTGATGGGGAGAAAAATCCTGGAATGTTTTCCTCAAAAAACTTAATTTCTTTTCGACTGAAGAAAGAAAGACATGAACATCTTGGATGAGATGGAGGTGAGTAAATTATCAGGAAATTTTCATTTTGAAGTGAACTAATCCTTTAATTATAATAATAATACTATTTTTTTAAATAAATGTATTCTTTTTATTTGAATACATTATTTGTTTATTTATTTGTAATAGTTTGTAATTGGAAAATTGTAATAGTCATATATTGTTCTTTCATATAGCTCTAGAGAAATAATTGAACTATAACATCAGGCATTCAATTAGATAAAATTGGAAACATTTGAGTGTTCATATATATCACCTTTGTTTACTCACACATTAGCATTGACAGAAAAAAGTTGTATAGAATTCTATTTACGAATTGAGTGACAGGAGAGAGAGTAACAGGAGTTTTCAAGCTCATGTTAAAACACAGACCCACAGACCCGCTACCGGACGTGACTCACAGGGTGGTGAAAGTGTGCAACAGCCCACAGCTGAGAGGAAAACCTGGAAGATATGAGCTCTTGAACATGCACACACAAAACACACATACGTACTTGGTTGGCAAAAAAGCAAGGACACAGATACACTCACACTGAAGAGCAGGGTGGACAAGGTTGTATCATTCTGATATGAAGATGACGTGTGTGATATTTGGTGATTTACAGTAGAGATTAAAATAACATCCACAGCATATGTAGTAGAAGCAGCTGAAGCGATTCAAGCCTAAGCCCGTAACATTCCACCCACAGTCAGATATGTTCCATGACTTCATAGATCTGGATCAGCCCTGGTCTGCTACGCCTCATTTAACGCAAAACCGCTTAAATACAGCCCATATTGCTGCTGTGATATTTCTCAAACCCTCTGCTTGCTTGTGGGATTCTCGCTAAATTGTCTTCGTATATTTTTTAGCCTATTTACATATATACAAATATATAGTTGCAAGAAAAAGTATGTGAACCCCTTGCAGAAAATAATATTTTTTTATTTAGTACTGTCCTGAATAAGATATTTTACATAAAATATGTTTACATAAAGTCAAACAAATAACTAAATTTCAAAAGTTTAAGTCCTTTGATCCTTAATATACGGCTGTTTTTTTTGTTTTGTGATGTTTGCTCTTGAGTCTCTTGTTTGTCCTGAGCAGTTAAACGACCCAACGTTCTTCAGAAAAATCCTCCAGGTTCTGCACATTCTTCAGTTTTCCAGCATCTTTTGCATATTTGAACCCTCTCCAGTAGGGACTGTATGATTTTGAGATCCATCTTTTCACACTGAGGACAATTGAGGGACTCAAACACAACTATTAAAAAAGGTTCAAACATTCACTGATGCTCCAGAAGGAAACACAATGCAGATGTCCAAGATAAATATCATTTTTTTTCATGTAGTACTGCCCTTCGGAAGCAACAAAAGATACCTGCATGTTTCCCGGAAGACGAATTAAGTACAATTTACCTTGATCTTCAAATTCAAAAAGTTTTCACCCCCTAAACCCCTCCCCCCAAGTTCTTAATATATTGTGTTTCCTTCTGGAGCATCCCTCAATTGTCCTCATTGTGAAAAGATGGATCTCAAAATCATACAATCCCTGCTGGAAAGGGTTCAAATATGCAAAAGATGCTGGAAAACTAAAGAATTTTCGGGACCTGGAGGATTTTTTTTAACTACTCAGGACAAGGAACTCATGAACAACCATCACAAAACAAAAAAAGCAGCCATGGATTATCCAGGTAACCACATAGTATTAAGAATAAATAGTTCATAAACTTTTGAACGGGGTCATTTGAATAAATTCAGCTATTTTTTTGTCTTGTGGACTATATGTAAACATCTTTGATGTAAAATATCAGTAAATAAATAAAAAATAACATGCATTTTGTATGATCCCTCTTATTTCGTTCAAATTATTCACAGAATGCTGCAAGGGGTTACACATACTTTTTCTTGCAACTGTATATATTATTTCAGCATAATGAAAAGTGGTTGAGGACACTAAGCTCAGCTTTATGTCTCAGCAAAGTTACACAATATCTTATCCCTGAGTATCTGATGAAGTCGGGGGCTCATGAGGATATTCTGGATAGGGCTCCTCTTCTCTCTCACCTCTAAAAATAAAGTCATACCAGCCTGGCGACTGGGGGAGATATGGTCAGATACGGAGTGTGGGGAGCACAGATTAGCGCCCCTATTAATAGACAGAGGCCTGTAAGTTTGTTTGTTCAGTTTGGAGGTTATCAAGGGCCAATACACATTAATGCGATTTTAGAAAGAACAATATTTGTTCCTGAATGTCGCTTCCTGTTCGTTAGTGTTTCAAGCGCCTGTTTTCAGGGCCTGTGGAAATGAATGGGAAGCGTGTGAAGGTCTTTTGAGCTTAAAGGGGGTTGAGTTTCCAGTGGAATGTCCTGCGTATGGAAGTGATGGCCAAACCACACAGTTGGGGGTTTTGACTTCCAACCGTTAGAAAGAGCACTCCCAAACTTCCTGGATTAGAGCTAGAGGAAAGAGAAGGAGATGAGTCATGGACGGTTTTTGGAGGTTTTTTTTTGGGACCAATATTTATATACCTGAAGGGCATTTTTCCTTATTTTCCAGCAGCGGTTTATTCATAAGCCATGCTGAAGTCTTTGCAGTTTATTGGCTTTCCATTTGATGAATTTTGCATCCTCTGACATGCAGAGCAGAGATAACCTCTTGAGTTACTTTTCCGTTATTACCAAACACTTTCTTACCTTAAAAAAAGACTGAGTAATGTACACAAACAATGTTAATGGACCTTATAGTCAATATAGATGACATTTTATTTCATGTGAATAAAAATGGGGCATTGAGCGATAACAGGTTTTTGGGTCACGTGACTCCCGTCACAATTTTTACAACTTTTTTCATTCACATTGAATTTAATAGGATATCAATTAATAATGTTAAAGATGGTAATATTTTGATGGCCTCAAATGCCACAAAGACATGTAATAATCTATGCTGCTATCAAACTAATTTGAAAGAACAAAGTATTTCGCTCTAAACAAAGTATTTTGTGAATTATTATGTGTGGATCAAAATGTTTGTACACATTAGGCCTCGCAGTTGAAGTAGCAAGTTGTGTGCAAAGAAACTGGTATTTTTATTCCAAGTGAGTATTTTGTTCTTAACAGGTCAATGATTCAGAGACGCAACCCAAACACCACACTCATGCTCTGTCCAATGATAATCATTCACTGTATGTGTAATGTGTGTAAAATGTGTCTGTGTCATACAGTCTGATCAACTTTAATGCCATTCAGTTATGGTAGAATGTTCCCTGAATGTAATTTTCTATTCCTGTGATGGGTAGGTTTAGGGGCAGGGGCAGTGTAGGGGGATAGAAAATACGGTTTGTACGGTATAAAAACCATTACGCCTATGGAAAGTCTCCATAAAACATGAAAACCCAACATGTGTGCATTCTGCATTTTTACATTTTCAAAAAACATCACTTAGTCTGATTTATAAGATGTTTTCCTCATGGGGACCAAAAAATGTCCTCACAAGGATGAGAATTTCGGATATTGCCATCTTTGTGGGGACATTTTGTCCCCATAACGTAGGGTTTACCAGGCCACACACACACAACACACACACGCACACGCACACAGTTTATAATATTCTACTATTCAATTACTATATTAATTATATATTACTTAATGTATTATTTTATATATGTAGAAATATAATAACAATAAATAATTAATATAATCAATAATATATTGTATATATGTATATGTGTATATGTAAAATTTTATATATATAAATATTATATATATATATATATATATATATATATATATATATATATATATATATATATATATATATATATATATATATATATATATATATATATATATATATATATATATTAAATAGTATTACTCATTTATTATATAATTATGTTATGTTAAATATATTATGCTAATTCATGAATAAATATTAATTTGTAATTTTATAAACACATATTATTAATTTATATTATTAGAATTTACAAGTAGACCCGAGTTAACACTGAGTTAACTGATAAAAGTTTAATCTCTGTCCTTTTCAGCATATTTCTATTCTTCCTTTGTTCTATTTTCAGTGATCACCCATGTTATCCCTCTCGCATGTTTACTCACTCCATCAGCCGTGTCAAGGGGAAAGATTGCGTCAGTTCTAACAGATGAAGGCAATATTCTCCAAAGAGAGGTCAAGAGTGAGGGATGGAGAAATAACGGCGTAATAAAACATTGTCTCAGTCAAGTGAATCCACAGCTTGTCTTTATATTGGTGTTGTCTTACATAGTCCGTCTCATTCAACCTTGAGAAAAGTGAGCTTGCTTTCCTTCTGTTCTCTGTCACGGTCATTGTTCTTGTCTGTGTGGAATCTGTATTCCGGTAATGGGTCAGTAATTGTCAGAATGGCTTGTTTAATATGGGGTATCACTGTTACTTTTGATGCACTATGGGCTATGGAAGACTAAGTATAGCACTGTTCTGGTTTCAGCGTTAAAATTTAGAGTCAGTTCCCCCGCCGCTAAAATCAGGGGAACGGGGGAAAGCTGATCTCAACCCTGCAAAATGCATGAATTCCTCTCATCCCTTCGAGCCCCTTTGAATTGTGGGTGGAGAGAGGACAGGCATAGTGATGCTGTGATTCATCGCTGACACTAAAATTTTGATTATTTTCAGTCATGCTGGATTTTTCCAGTTCCGGTGAAAGGCGGCTGGGCCTGCTATGCTCTGCTTGGCTGCCATGTTTACCTGAGTCGTCTCTGAAACACCCAGTAGGATTATTTAACATTAACTGTGAAACGAGGTTTCATGGTCTTACTTTAAAATATTGTGATTCAAATATAGCCTTTCTTGATTCATTTGAGCCAAACGGTAGCCTTATTCATTTTAGTTCAAGATCTGCCAACTAAATAGTGATTTGCAGGTATTTTTGGACATTGGCATCAAAGAGATTTGCAGGTGATTTCACAAAAAGTTATTTGCTATATACTGACAACCAAGATGTCAGTGTAATTGAATGATAGGTGTGCAGGACGGGTCAGGTTGAGCCTTGAGTCAGCACACACTAGTTCAGAGGTGATTTGCCTTTGGCCACAACAGAAAAAGCAACAGAATTAGGTCAGAATGTTCCTTGTCGTCCTTTTGAAACACCTTTCAGTGGTTTATTCCCACTGGTGGGCAAATGCAAAGCCACGTACAAACATCCTAACCCGCTGTTCTGAGAAAAGGTTAATGTCGAGGTTTCTCTCAGGGATGAAAACAAGCTGTGGAAATATACAGGATCATAACGTAATCATCACACATCTGCCATACATTTATTATTATTATTATTATTATTATTATTATAATATATGTTTTGCTCTTTGAAGATAAAGTAAATGACTTAGACAACATATTTTTGTTTTCTATCACTCACTACGATCAACATTTAAAAGGCACGTGTGTGTGTGTGTGTGTGTGTGTATACACTCACTCTCTTTCACTCACTCACACACACACACACACACACACACACACACACACACACACACACACACACCTTTTAAACGTTACTCGCAGTGGTAGAAAATAACAAAAATATGTTATCTAAGGCACACACGCGTATATATGTGTAATGTAACTATGTAAGCTTTGTGTGCAGACACTAACTATAGAAGTTCTATAGCTATAATATAACTATATCTATAACTATAGAAGCCTTGAGTAAAAATAAATGATTGTCACAATTGGACTTTATTATCTGACAATATCCCCTCCCCCTTTTTTTCTTAGCGGCAGAAACACCCACTGTTTGGTCAGAAAACGTGTGGTTGTGTAGGATGTACAATGTGTCCGTTTTAAAGGACACTAGTACACTAACCATTGGGTCTTCCCCTTGAAGTGAGTGGGAAATTCCAAATATCACTGCGGAAGTTACTACTGAATGCTAAAGCATCTCTTAAATGACAGCCTGAGCCGTTAATATATGTATGTATACCAATTTTGTGCATGAAAATAAAGTCTCTTGTTATGTTGTGGTTCAGAGGAAAGGGTTAAAGCCTCCATGCAGCCTTTTTTTCACATGCTCTGTTTATTTCTAGAGCTGTGACGCAATGAACCCACTCCTCCGCGCATACGTCACCTCGTCTAAGCGCGGTGATTGGCTCGTTGTTGTTGCTGTTGTTGCTGGTGGCGGCGGGGGCATTACATAAGCGATGCTCGCTTTCATTACGGTCTACTCTGCTGGAGGACCGTGACCGAGGAGGGTGGTGCCTACCTCTATGTGTTTATTCGGACAAAACAACCCCAGTCGAAGCACTGTACCGTCCTGGAACACGTAGCACTCTCCGGTTTTTTCCTTCATCGACAAATAAATGCTCAGCATAGGCATCAGAGAACTAAAACACTCGAAAAACAAGGATCATTTTGCAAACGGAAACAAAAGCGCATTGGCCATACAGCGCACGGAGCCTCTCAATGCATACCCTCTGTGCCCGAGGAACGATGAAGCCAGAGATAAACGCCGCTGTCGGGTTTCTGTCGAGATTCCTGCGGATTAAAGGACATGTGAACGACAGACAGCTCCAGACATTCAACCAGTCCCTACAGGACATCCTGGCAGGTAAGTATCAGTCTTTACACACGGATATGAGCTTCATTATATCCCACCCGTTTTATTATTATTTACGTACCGTTTGTTTGCGAAAAATGTGCAAAACATCGATCTCTTTGTTTACGAGTTAATTTATGTGCTTTGGCCACATAGGCGGAAGCGCGCGGGCGCGTTGCGCACGAACATAAACAGCCGTAACGCTCCACACAAACAGACCTAAAAAAAGACAAAGATATACACGTTCACAGGTTATACACGTTCACAAAAGATATACACGTTCACTGTGTGTATATATAGAGAGAATATGTATGATATCGTAATTAATAGCACAGTTTATTGACGAACTATTTGTGTTCATAAAATGGATGAATTGGTTTCGTTTGACGTCATGTGGCAAGCCGATTTAACATTTATTTCTTTGTTAACTAATGGATATCGGGTTTTGTTAAAATTATGGAGCTTATTTTTAATTTCTAGAAAGCATTCTCACTATTAAGCACTCAAATATTGGTTATTATGCTTTTTTTTTGTGACTATCCATTCGTAATTATTCCAGTAGTGAGTAATATCTATTTATTAACTCAGTATTACTTATTTAATACATATATTTGTACTAATATGAATCCTAGTAGTCACTATCCCAATAGTAACAAGTGATTATTCGGTTGTTATTGATAACAAACTGTAGATTTGCCATTACATTTTATGGAGAATCTTTGCGAGTTAACTTTACTAGTGAAACTGAGAAAACAGGGTAGTAATGAAAAAAATATCTATAAAAT
The DNA here is from genome assembly GCA_023566225.1 of Romanogobio albipinnatus. NCBI lineage: Eukaryota > Metazoa > Chordata > Actinopteri > Cypriniformes > Gobionidae > Romanogobio > Romanogobio albipinnatus. Next base: position 42,375,460 of record CM042245.1, read on the forward strand.
GAGACTAGATTTAGGGTATAAAAGTTAAAATGGCTTGCCATATGCTTTTGGCAGTAAATTACGTAATGCACAGCAAGACTGAAGATGTGAAATGTAGGGTTAATGTTTCATCTGTTTTGCACACTGGCATATAACACACACTGTGCCTGTGTTTAGTTATTATAAACATGTAAGTACGCGGCGTACTATCAATTACCGCAACAAATTGAATAGCCAATGTAATCTGTTTTGTGTTCAAATGGAAAGCTTTAATTACATTACAATTCTTTACAATTTATGTTAGTTTTCCTAACAAATATTGAATCATATGAAAGAAAAAAGGGGTAAAGACAATTAGAGTAAACATTATTTTTGTTTATTGCTAGCCATAAATACGATATATTTTCTTTTAACGTTGTTGTCCTTTCCTCGTATTGTAAACCACCCATCTTTTTTCCGTTTTTTTTAATTGACTAGAATTTTGTTTAACCCTTCATTCTGACTCATAAGACAAAAACAATACAATAAGAAAAAAATGTGGTTTGCAATTGAAATATCAATCAAACATAACATTTACATGGTTTTACTACAAGGTAATTTAGGTTATACACTAATACACAGCAGTCAGATGTGAAACTCTAAATGTTTAAAGTAAGCTGTGCATTTATATAATAATAATAATAAAAACATTCAAAAAAAAAAAAAATATATAATATAATTATTTTTATTTTTTTATTTTATTTAGTATTATAACATCCTCGTTTTATTTTATTTTGTTTTATTTTCCTCGTTTTAGGAACAGGCACTTAAAGCTGTTTAGGTAAACAAATGATGTTGTGGCCCCAGTCAGACAAAATGGCTGTCGATGGAGGAAAGGAGGCTAGTGTGGGGGGTTTAGGGGCTAGTTTCACAGCACATATTACTGTTGCAGAGGACTTCATAATGTTTAGTTTTTCTCTTTCCTTCCCTTCTCGGCTGTCTCAACCCAGCATATGTCCACACAATGGAACAAAGACTCCTCATAATCCCCATAGGGTAGAAAAAGTGGGTTAGTTCCTTCTCCACACAGTTAAAATGTGTGTGTATAAGAAAGGATTGCCAGGTTGAAAACACAGGTGTTGTGTAGGATATATCCGAATATCTGTTTCTGCTTCCTGTTCGCTAATCACATCACTAAATACACGTTCGTCATGGCTTTGTCCTAATTCCCAACCTTACAGCAAGCCTTGTTTCACAAATGAAACTCCCTAATACGGCCACCACACGTTCTAAAGGTTATCTGGATGTTGACCAGCAACGTTTTAACTTCGTTAAACATTTTGTACATGCAGTATAAGCATTGTTACGGTTTTGGCTCCGTCCAGAGCAGTGGGTGGGTTGATTTGCATTTATTATTGTGTACAAGGCTTTCAGGCTTTCAAGTCTACAGGTGGCCTGCGGGGGCCTGGCTTATTTCAGTGCCGCACAAAGAGGCTTGAGACCCATCCCTCTGTCTCCTGTTCTCCACCTGTCACCCAATACACCGAGCCAGAAGGGAAAGAAAATTAAATTGCGAGAAGTCTTTTTCTTTTGTGTCCTTTGTGTAGGTTGTAACTTTTCACATTAGAAGTCATAATTTTATGTTCAGCGTCACTTCTGAACATACTCACAAATTTTATACATCGAGTTAGCTTCAAAGAAATGGACAAAAACATCATCTACTAGCAAAAAGCAAAAGTGATATTTGACGAAATCAGGGACACTTTGTCTTTAAGAGGAGGGTCCCTCCCCCTCCAGCTGCTCTGCCAGGATTTCAGCCTTTTGCTCTCCTTGTGTTTGAAGACTTTGTGACTCACAGTCCAAAAGGGGATTGAGCAATCAAACGGCCCTCTCTCTCTCTGTCACGTAGGCCTTGAACACAGATGGTTTATGGTTGTTTGTCTATGTTCAATGATCATTGCACACTGTGGAAAACATACTTTCTAGACTCTCGCCATCTTTTTGCGGCTAAATTCGCTGCATAACAAGGCCAAACTATCATATTGCAGAAGTTGTTTTTTAATAGTGTTTGATTTATTATGGGTAGAAGTATTATTCCAGAATAACCAAGTCTTTTTGTTTCAAAATATATAAACATTTGTAAGTCCTTCTGCATATATGTAATATTTGATTATTTTTGTTGCTAGAATAACACATGCATTAAAAAACTGTTTATGAAGGACTCAAACTTACTGGAATTGAAAGGAAATTCTGGAACTTATAAGTCAAGTGTACAAAAAAAATAACCGTTAACCATTGTCTTAGTGTCTACTAAGCTTAGCGATGCACAATATATTGGGACTATATAGGTTTTCAACCAATATTAGTAATATTACCAAAATATTATAGGCTCTGATAATATAGATTTAAAAATGCATGTTCATTTCCGCCTAAAATTATTATATGTGGCGCTCTCTTTAAATTGAATAGTGTTCTTTAATAGCACTAAAAATGTAATAACATTTTTTAAAAACGTTCTTTTATAGAAAATCTCAAAGTAAATATCTTTCATGTACATTGTAGCTTACGTTTTATAACACAAAAACAATTAGTATCAAATTATCGGCTGGAGTTTGAGTTGAATGAATAATTTGTGAGATTTAATAGTGTTCTTCAATAATACTAATAATTTAATAAGCATCGTCATAACTGTTTTATATACATCATATAGATTTCATATAGTTGAAGAAATAATTTGAAAGTTCCACAACAAATTTTACACAACATTTCAGTCAAACAAATGAACAAGAACCTTTTTATTTATTAGTTTATTTATCATATATGGAAAAATACATAACCACTGCCTCTGTCTTTCTCCTACAGAGCAATACAAGCACCACTGGTTCCCAGATCGTCCCAACAAGGGTTCTGGTTATCGCTGCATACGTATCAACCACAAGATGGACCCTCTGGTAGGACAGGCCGGTCAGCGCATTGGCCTGAGCATCCAGCAACTCTACCTGCTGCTTCCTAGCGAGCTCACATTGTGGGTCGATCCATTTGAGGTGTCCTACCGCATCGGAGAGGACGGCTCAATCTGCGTGCTCTACGAGTCCCACCCAAGCACCAACGGAAACCCAAGCGTTACCACTGGAAACGGCAACCCCAGCTCCTCTGTCGCCCAGGTATCCCCCATGGTGGACAGTCACATCAGCTGCAAGGAGGAACTACTGGTTATGGGTCGTACCAGCCCCGCTAAACCCTACATGATGACTGTGTCCAGCTAAATGGATCACAGAAATCATTTTTAAGAAATAAAAAAGAGAGAAAGGAGAAGAAGAAGAAGAAGGAAAAAAAAAAAACAGGATGTGTCCTATCGTCCAGGTGATGGAAACCTCGTAGGTTTAATTTTCACTCGTTTGGTTGTCTGTTCTGTTATTGTGTTGGATCTACCAGAGGCTTGACCCTGGGGCAGCTAATGAAGACCTGAAACATCGCCCGGCCCACTCCCACGACGGCGGTCCTGGGGGGGCTTTTTCTGCCATCGTCTGTCGATGTTGACTTTGCACTTTCGCTTTAACGGTTTATGTTATCGCATAAACTCCCTCTAAAATGTCTAGGAATTACGCTCAGAATCCTATTTCATCATCTCTCCGTTTGCTGTCGAGCTGAAGCCCAGACCTTCGGGGAGCCGTGCCAAACCTGAGTAGCCGCTACGAGCCTCTTTTTTTCTAAAAACCTCACTTTTTTGGACCACAAAGCGGTACTTTTGTCAATTTACTCAGAGTCTGGCACACAACCGGAGCTCCTTTTGGGCTTCAGGTCGACGTGAACCGGTTTGAATCCGTCTCCATCCTGTACACTGCCGCGATGGAATACCTGTGTCATACTGTTACCCACTCTAGCCGTCAATGGCACTGTGATGCAAAGGTTCTCATGCTTGTAGCTTTTTCTGGGGGCTCCCTCCTGGATGAATGTAATTTCTAACAAAAGAGAGAAAAAAAAAAACTCAAGAAAAATCCAACAATGACAAAATATTTGATTTATTTAAGCCCCATGTCATACCAAAATGAAAGATGTAGCAAAGTTTGTTTTTTGTTTAGTTTTTTTTGACTTGGAGCAGATGAGGTCTTTACTTTCTGCCTGATTTAGAAAGGACGTTGAATGCACTTTGACATTTTAGACTGTGTGGGATGACGTTTTGTTTTCGACCCAGCTGCATTCCATCGCACACCTCCTCATTCAGTTGTCGTAAATCGCTTTCTCTGCTTGCGCTCTGCACAGAACGACGTGGTTGCAATATTTTCAAAGCTGAGAGGGACATCTCTATCCCAGGTTGGTCTCTCTAGCCAATTTTATCCTTTCGGTTGACTGATTCAGGCTGTTAGAGATTAGTTGTCCATCTCTAGGACTTCATTTACGGCCAGTACATGGCTAACAGACCGGCAGGAAAGGGCGTCGAAAAACGGACCAATGTTCCCATCTCCTTTGCAGAATTGCAGGGCCAGTGGTGCTCGGTTGTTACGGAGGGTGTCCCGACGCACTTTCCAAACAGGCGTCACCGGGTCTCAGTCTTAACTAGGAGTGCGCGGTCAAAACATATCACCTTCCTCTGTCGGCTGGGCGAAGGAGGGGGTAGGACCCTCACAACAGGGCAGCTACAATCCTCTCCGGCCCCCTTCTCGCAGCCCGGTGGAGAGTTTTTATGCCAGCACACACACACACACACACCAAGCGCACTCCAAACCCCACTGAGCCTTACGTACAGGGCCGAGTCGGGACGGGAAGAGATGCTAATACGGGATTCTCCTGGCCTCTGGCTGATTCTGTTTACATTGGCGGTGTGTGTTGCAGGCTTTGCGTGCGTTTATGTGTGCGACAAAATGCTCTTGCCTTAGCCGCTAAACTGCAGAGACAGGGTGCTGATGATCAGTCCTATGTGTGCTAAATAATACTTTTGACCCTAGAGGACCATGGGTAACGCTGGGTTGTCGATGCACTGCCGTCCCTTTCTGTCTCATTTTGGTCCAGCCATTATTTTAGACGGGTGGAAAGTCTGCTTTTAAATCAAACTGACATTTTAAGCACGGGTCGAACCCTAATATTTGGAAGCAATTCGCCATCCCACCCCACTGAATGCTTTGAAATCTGACACGCGGCCCCCTTCGCCCCGATGGTTTTACTTTTTCAAGCTTTTTAACCACATTCTGGTGATCTTTACCAAATTGGAACAGACAATTCGAGTGCTTTTTAGATCTGCAGCTTTTAAACTACTACAAGCTACTTCCCCCTCCCCCACCTCCACTGAAATAACATCGGCAAACCGTTTCTGTTCTCCACTTCAGTACGGTAAGCGTTTGCACACAAGTTTTAAGTATCGTTGTGAGTCTAAACTCAAGTATACTCTGAGGCAAGAGCACATGAAATGCACTAATAGGTTAAACATTGAAGTTATGTGACTTTGAGACCGAAGCGTCTCGATTGGAATGTATTGCCAAGCTCAGGCCACAGACATTCATTGAAACCCTTATGGATGTTAAGATGTGAAAAACAGAAGGGAATGATTCGGTTGGGATTTGTGTTGGTCATTTCAGAAGTGATTTGCATTATTGCCACTTTCGCATCTGAGGTGGTTCCATATTTGTAGAATGTATTGTTATTGTACAAAATATGGTAGACTAAGTACATAACCATACATATGGGAAGTGCCAATAATTGATATTTTGCTGTGTGTAGACGTGTTCCTTTTTGTATTTCATATTTTAACATGAATTCCACTTTCATAAGCGAAGCCATTTGTGTTAGGAGTGTTGGAGAGGACCAAAGTTGTTTTGGTAATATATAAATCAGTTTCCATGCTCTGTGCTGATAGACTTTCCTTGTTTTTTTTCCCTCTTTTCTTTTCTTTCTTTTTTTTTTTTTTTAAATTAAAACAAAAAAGAAAAAATTCTGAGCAACCCAAGATAAAGCTGTCTGTATCTTGTGATTTTTCCCGTCTGTACATCTCTTGTGTTCATTATTTTCCTCATTCTTGGGTATGTTGTGATGAACTGCTGTAAATTTGTACAGTTCATGTAAATTGATTGTGCGGAAGTTGTACAGATTTCTATATTTTGGAAGAAAAGTTTTTTTCTCTGTAATAAAAGATTTCCTATCTTGGCAATGTTTTCCCGTGGATCTGGTCTTATTCTTTATCAAAACACTCTAGTATTTGCTTGTCATGTTTCATTAGGTAATTATTTGTGTCTTCTTGGAAGATATTTAGTATAATAGCACTGGGATGGGACTGTTTTGTACTGATATACCCCGTTCTAGTTCGGCCATTTTAGACAAAATATGCCAGACGTTATTAGTAACCAGGCCCTGATGTCACTGACCTGCTTTGTGTTTTTCCTCTATAAGGACAAAGAAAGGAAGTCTGTGGACGTCAGTAAAGAGAATGAGTCTAGTACAGTTGCATTTGAAAATATTACACTCATTATATTACCATATTAAATATTACCAACATTAACCAGCTTAAAGTTAATTATAAATGATCACTGTTACTTATTAATCTGTAACTCATGAATATGTGGAAAAGCATTTGGGCTTAAGGGCAATTCTTGCCACACAACAACTAACATTAACGACAGATATCCTCAGAATCATTTTCAGAGCATTTCTCCCCCAGGATAAAAACATCGACAGCCAATCAGAATCCACCTGACCTTAAAGAGATTGAACATTTATTGAGGCAGAAGACAATGCAGCACTTGCTTATAATAAATAGAAAATGTGCAGTTTGTTGGTGTGGATGCTAATGTAGTTATTGTTGTAGTTATACACCAGAATGAACATCAAGAATGATTATACCTAAATTTCCCTCCAGCACGAGGAATATCCATTTAGGCCCGCTCTGATGGATAACAGTATAGCCCTGGGGCTCGTTCTTCGTACCTCGCTAACTCAGTTAGCCGGATTTGATTGTTGACGATTTGGCATGATCTTGGATTGTTTGGTTCTTCGACGCTCATCCTGGACTTGCTGTCATAGCAACAGGTCCGTTAGCTTAAACCTGCTCGCGAGCAGGCTTATTTCATGTAAACAGGATTAGATTGCATCTTGAGGTGATACTTAAAATCTGTCCCAGCCACTGCTACTTTATTACAAGAGTTCATTACTGAACCAGGGGCAATAATAATCATTTTAAATAATAATAATATATTTTAAATTGTATATGTATATGAGAATGTATATAATATTATAATGTTGTGTATAATACCATAGACACAGCCACTTGATTGAGCGATTTATTTGTGTTGGAATAATTACTTTATAATTTTATTGGAGGTTTGCACACATGTTGTACAGTTAATCTGAGCCGTGCATTAATTTAAGTGATGACGGATATTATGGGATGCTTGATGCAGCGCAGGAGATGCAGAGAATTTGATCTTGACCCTTAAGAAACTTTAATACTGTCACGTTACAAATCTGCTTCGAATTGAATTACAACATTTAAATAAAAATGTAAAGGGTGTACAAATACTGTATAAAATCGTGAATATAAATAATTGGTAATCATGTACAAAAAAAAAAAAAAAAACATTTTTATCATTTATCTTTTATAACTTTTATGTTGGTTTGGTCGTTTAGCTGTTTCCTTATAAAGGTCCAGATATTCGTGGGTTTTTTTTGTGTAATTTGCCAAGTTTTTTGCCAGGTGGCTTTTTTAATTATATGATGTCATTACGTTGCTGTCTTGACGCCAGCCAATCGCTGCATTGCTGATCATGGTTTCGAGTATCGATGCATCTGCCCTCTTCAGGGAAAACAAGAACGCGCAGTGATCTTAGATAATTTAATCCAGATATTTAAATCCAATCTGCAAATTCGTTTGAAGAACCAAATTAGCCAGACATCAGTTATCAAGATTAGAAGATCTGGGATCTGTCAAATCATCTCAGATGTATTAAGGGAGGTACGAAGAACGCCCCCCTGGTGGTTCCAGGAAGCACAGTTACCTGACAAATATTTTTAAGAAGTAGTAAAATCGCGAACCTGACTCCATTTTCTTCTACTCCCTGAACTTAGTGATTCAGGTTATATATTTTATTTCTTATGAATATTTTAATTCCTTTTCTGTGTAAAGCACTTTGAATTGCCATTTTGTAATTTGCTATATGAATAAACTTGCCTTGCCTTGAACAGGCCTTTGGCCCAAACGTTTAAGATTCAGCTAGTTAGCAGTTAGCCCCTGCCTAAAGGTGCTGTAACTACTCCATCATCCAATATATTACCAATATTTTACTAGTGCAAAGGATATTTTATCAGTACATTGTTTTCCTCAGTTGGGTCTTAAAAGTGTGCAATAGGATTCATGTTTTGGATTTTCCCATGGCTATTGCATGTTGACGTCTAGTATAATGTGTCCTTGTGGTGCTAATCAGCTAATTAGCATAGTTGTCATGTGGTTCTGGTCATTTATGGATCATGTGGATGTAGAACTGAGGGACAATGAAAATTTGGGGTATGCTAATGCTAATTCATATCTTTCTCTAGTATATGATTCTTTGTTTCAGTAATATTGTATATAATATTGTAAGAATGTTTAGTAATATTCTTCTGAGCTCAAACTTACATGAAGTATGTTTGCCTATATCAATTCAATTTTTCTTTTGTGTTTGGGGACATGCAGGTTTGCAAAGATCATTTTCTCTGGCAAGAGCATTAGATTAAACAAGGCACTAAACACAAGGCATTGTCGGTACTGTCAAAGCGCTGACTCCACTAAAAAATAAAATAAAGTGGGCGGATTGACTTGGCTCATTCTCCAAGATTCTGTTTTCTGCTGGGTAGCGGTCTGAATTGGATGGTATTTTGATTCAATGGACAGAGACAGAGAAGGAAAGGTAGATGGGGGTGGGGAGAAGACGAGTTTAACAAAAAAGAAAATGAAAGGAATCCGTGTAACCTTTAGCTGTTTGAACACTTGGAAAGTAAAAGAGCGTTTGAAGCGGGACATAAATTCTGTGGGTGTTGCCTGTCATGTGACTCAAACAGGTCCAATACATCTATTTACCTGCAGGCCTTGGCAGTTCAAAGTCGCCGTGCTTGTTTCTTACTCTGCTAAAGTCATTCTGACGCTTGAGCATACGGTTTTTCAGGGAAGTAAACATCACAAACACACGGAATCTGGCAGAGCTTGAGATTGTGTTTAGATGCAAGACCGCACAGTAAAAACATATCTGTAAGTGTGTGTTCCTTCACGCTGTGTGGCCATGGTTTGTTCGTCTTTCTTCTCACATCTGCCTTTCGGCGTTCAACTTCCCCCTCGTTCTTCATCTGCAGCGCAGGACCACAACAAAAGAGGACCTGAGTGAAAGCAGCTGGAAGGAAAACTGCAGTCTCTCACTGTGCGAGAGACTCACCTGGCTGCTTTCTCTCTCTCCATCTCCCTCTGTGTCTTTCTTCTTTTATTCAGAATCGTTCTACTCCTGTCAGGTGCTACTTTCCTTTCATCCCAAATAACAGACTGAATATTTTCTGTAGAACTGACAAGATAAGCACATTCTTTTTATTAATTATACATAATATGATTTGATCTGATAATATGATTTCTGCGTTGAAAGCTCCAGCATACTTGTGGATTTCAAAAGCATTTTTTCAGCCATATATGTTTTGAGGGTTTCAAGCACATAGCGCTGAAACCCTATTGTAATTGTTACATTTTCCAAGGTGAAGGAGTTGGCTAAGGCGAACGCTAGCGATGCTAAGCCGATAGACGTTGTCGTCTCTCATGCATCACAACCAAACGTTAGCGATTGGCTACGGCAGATCCAGACTGACTCTGTGCAGATCCAATAGTTTTCCAACAGAGTACCCGCCTTCAAGGAAGTTAAAGGTCCCGTTCTTCGTGATCCCATTGTTCAAACTAGTTAGTGTGTAATGTTGCTGTTAGAGCATAAATAATACCTGTAAAATTATAAAGCTCAAAGTTCAATGCCAAGCGAGATATTTTATTTAACAGAAGTTCCCTTTCAAAGCCTACAGCGAACGGCCGGCTTGGACTACATCCTGGTACTTCCTTCATAAATGACGTCAGTAGAACAGACTAACCTCCGCCCACAAGAATACGTGAAAAAAGGGGGCGTGGTCTTGTTGCTGTCCCACGTGGAGAAAAGGAAGTGCTGCGTTTCAGTGTGTTTGTCGCCATGTCGTCGAGACGCTGTTATTTTCATCCCGGAGTCAAATCACCTTTGTTTGGCTTTCCCAGGGACGCTGTAGAGATCATTGAGCGCATAGCCGCATACATCTCCCGTTAAGAGGCGTGACCTTTCCGTACAACTTGCGCTAAGCTGCTGTCGAATCACAACACAGGAACCGTGCCATGTGCGCTAAGCTGCTGTCGAATCACAACACAGGAACCGTGCCATGTGCGCTAAGCTGCTGTCGAATCACAACACAGGAACCGTGCCATGTGCGCTAAGCTGCTGTCGAATCACAACACAGGAACCGCTGGCACAATCAGAACTCGTTACGTATTTCTGAAGGAGGGACTTCATAGAACAAGGAACTCGTCAGCCCGTTTTTAGGAGAGTGAAAACAGCGGTATACAGATAAGTAAATTGTGTTAAAAGTACAGTTTTTTTTTACACGCGAAACATGAACACGTTATATTGCACACTGTAAACACAATCAAAGCTTCAAAAACACACAAAGAATGGGACCTTTAAGGCTCAAGTCTTATATCGTTGGAAATACTTGGCTCAAGACAGACAAAATGCAAGTCTTGGATTTGCTCGTCCTTCAGGCAACATTTTTGAGTAATTTTGGTTTTTTTGAAAAACCTACTTTGATAAATTACTCCTAGGTTTTTGGCCTGATAGGAACCAAACCAGTGCAGAAATATTCTCTGCAGAGTGAATATCAATAATTATTTTTTTAAAAAATCATAAAAATTTCGATTCACGGTTGCTAAGGGGAGCCAAAATACTTGATGTGACCTAGGCCACTTTTACTAAAATGGCTTATGGCTATAACTCGTGAACAGAAAGAGATATTTTCACTCAACTCGGGACACGTGTATAAGCTCAATCTGAGGTCACATGAAAAAAATCACAACGATTGGCCTTGGTGGAGCTATTACAAGAAAAAAAACATGAAAATGGCTATAACCACCCAACCCTTAGTCCAATTGACTTGAAAATTGGCATGCAGTGTCTTTGCCCTGGGTGCCATGTCTGTTTATGAAGACATTGCGTATCTCAAACAACTTGGCCACCATCGGCAAATTAAATTTGAGCATATATTAGACAAGGGTATAACGAGGCCGATCGGAACCAAACTCGGTATGCATCATGTGCATGATGCCCTGAAGTATCCTGAGAAGTTTCGAGCCAGTGCTTTGCTCTGGAGTCACCTCCTTAGACTCCTGAATCCTTGACGAGTCCAATGATACCAACATGCCAGGTTTTGCCTTATGGTTTGTGCAATGGTATGATTTACTGATTAAAAACTTTTGAAAATATCTTTGAAACCGTTAGTCCGATCGAGACGAAACCACTGCAGGAAATTCGAAAACATAGGTAGATAGCTAAACAATAATGGCCAAATGTCAAAATTTTGATAGGAAGTGGCAAAAAAATCCAATCAATGTCGCTCTTGGGTAATTTTTATGCTCTCATAAATATGTGTCTATAACTTCAAAACGAAATTAGATATTTACACCAAATTTGACATATATGTATGGGCACACTCTGAGGACACCTAAATAAAGTGGTGGAGATTGGGCAAGAGGTGGTGTATTAACTGTCAAAAAACCTTTAAAAAAACATTTTTCCTCAGTAAATTGCCTGCATTAGCTGCAAATGGTCTTTTCCATCTACGATCTAAGTGGTTACATGCTTACTAAATAAAACAGAATATCTTTTTAAACATGTTCTTTAAGGCCTTAAATGCTTGAACCCTGATAATTGCTGCTCGCAGCTATATTTATATTTTTGTGTATGCTGAGGGTCAGGAAAATGACTGTCTGTCTGTTTACACTTATCTTATCATTAGTGTTAAAGTTGTTACTCTTGCTGTTTGCTGAACCATAGTATTTTTTTCCCTACTATGGTAGTCAATGGTTGCTCTCTCTGCTTTGTTACAAACATTCTTCAAAATATCTTCTTTTGTGTTCAGCAGAACAAAGAAACTCAAACAGGGGTGAACTATCCCTTTAAAGCGGCAGACAACCACGCACTTAGATTAAACTTAATGTTATTGTCCACTGATGTGGACGCGAATATAGTTATCTTTATAGTTATCGTTGTGAACGGGCCTTTAGAACTGGAAAGAAGTTTGTCGAGTTCATTCAACTCAAATGACGTCAATAAAACGAGAGAGACAAACCAAATACTAAGACATTTGATTTCTCAATGCAACTTTTCACTCAAATTATGCTGATAATATAACATGTAATGACAACACATGCAAAATAGAAGTATATAAGTGGAATTTAACCTCACTACATTTACACTACCGTTCAAAAGTTTGGGGTCGGTACAATTTTTTAAAATGTTTTTGAAATAATTTTTCACTTCAACTTGAACTTTTATATATATTAATATATTTTAAAATGCTATTTATTTCTGTGATGGCAAAACTGCATTTTTTGCATCATTACTCCAGTCTTCAGTGTCACATGATCCTTCAAAAATCATTCTAATATGCTGATTTGGTGCTCAAGAAACATTTATTATTATCAATTATTATCAAACCATAAAACCTTTTTAAGGATTATTTTATGATTATATTTTTTTTTTGACATCGGAAATCTTTTGTAACATTATAATAAATGTCTATACTTTCACTTTTGATGATCAATTTCAGGAGTTCTTGCTACATGTGTTCATTTCTTTGAGAAAAAAAAAAATATGATAATGATCTCTTTTGTATAGTGTCGTTTAGGGAACCTCCAGATCTATATGTCACACTGTTTTCTCTCTCTCTGTTTCTGTTATGGAATGCATGTTCCTGCTTTTACAGCGAAAAAGGAATGCTTAGAATAGCTGGGTACTTTTAAGAGGCCTCTTTCGCTCTCTGTTTCTCTGTCTCTCATAAGGTCTCTGGCCTGAGATGTATGCAGTTAACTGCTGACTCAGAGAAGTGGAAAGATAAACAGTCACTAATACGACAATAGCAGACACATATGAAAACACCTCACACCCTCTCACCGACATATAAGCAAATCTCTCGGAAACATGTCCAAGTCGTATTTTTTTAAAATTTATTTTCCTCCAGATTCTCATTACTGTAATGCATCTGCAATCAGATTATTTTCTGAATATTTGATTGAAATATCAATATTTTGATATTTTCAAGATAAAGTTTTTAAATAATATTTTTTCTTTGTGGTAATGAAAATACATTTTTATGACGTCACTTTGTAGGCCAACCGGCAGTTAGCATTTCACTGGTTCCCTCGACAAAAACCCAATAGGATTTTCTTATTGGATTTTTGCACAAAACTGTGATCAACAAAAATGTATGATACTGACATGTTTTATCCATCAAGATCATTTTCACAGATGAACACAACTTCTATGCATTTTGAAGCCTAAATTCAGTCACTAGAAGTAAAAAGCTAAAGGTAGGCTATAAACGAACTACACCATGGTCGCTAGACTTTAACGTCACCATCACTAAGCTTCCGACAACTCTTTCAGTTTTTATCTAAAAACATTTTCCCAGAACGTTTGAGTTAGAATAGATTATAAGAGCACAATTATGAGCATAATGAGGCTGTAAAAGCGGACTGAGTTTAATCTCCTCGACAGCCTCTGTAGGCCACTTGTTAGCAACCTTTCACAAAGGTTAGCAAACCTTCAAGACACATAACAGCTTAAAAAAATCACGAGTGATGTATTTTATGTCGTAGAATAAAACGTGAAAGTGTCTTGAGCTTGTGTTCACCACAGACCTTATTTCGGCCTTTTAGCCAAAATCCCATTTAAAAAACTCATTGACTTCGGGATGAGGGGACCGGAAGTGTTTAAATGCAAACTCGCTTCCGTGTTTTGGCCTACAAAGGGATGCCATACCTGCACCACTCTATTGCAGGGAAAAATGTGCTCAATTGTCATTAAAATAATGTAAAAATGTTTAATGTCCCTAAAAATAGGCTTAATTTTCTTTAAGCAAAATATCAAGTTTTAGGCTGAAATATGACCTAGACATGTGTCTTATGACTCACTCATACAGATAAAAAAAAAAAAAGTTTAACAGTACTGTAACTGTTGTTGAAAATCTGCTATTATTTTGTCCTTGGCTTAAAAATGACATGGTGTTCTTGTACCGGTCAGATGTTAAAAGATTTATTGTGTGGATTTGCTGTACTTTGGCCTGGTGTGGAACGAGGAGTTTTAGGAAAGCCAAACCCTTGGTAAACATCCTTCGACTGTTCGGCTAAGCAGCCAAGCCTGTTTATTTGAACAACAATTTGTTCAAACTGTTTTGATGTACTCTGGAACTAATCAGAAACTTTATTAGCTCGATATGTGTTATGACATATCAGATGGGGAAGACGATAAAGAACGAGCACGACAGTGAGCTTAGCACGTGGCAAATTTAAAGCCCTCCGATTGCAAACAACTGCACATGTTCGCGTTTTCTGAGAACTTGCGAACGCGCTTCAGCTGTTTCCTGTTTTCTGTTGAACAGCACACCGCAAACCTCTGACAACAGAGAACGACAGAAAAAGAGAGAACGACCGCAGTGGAAGATGTGCTTCATGCTGCAGCCTTGCAAAATTGTGCGAAACCATCTTCGAGTGTTAAGGCTGAAACTTAACACAACAAACCTGCATGCACACTTCCCTTTGCGTTTTGAAAACAGAAGTCCACTTTAAGCTAATGAGCAAGACAAGACAAAATAGTCTTACGAGAGCTCAATTCGTATAGCTTTCTGAATAATTGCTTCCTGACTGTCTGTTTGACAGCACTAAATATTTTATTGTATCATGAAATGCACAACACTCTTCCTCTGTGGTTATATATCGAGCAAAAACAGTGTTGTTGTGTAAGTTAGCACATCATTCGGTTCCCCTAAATGTCAGCTTTCAGATCCAGACTGATTTTCTCCCCCCCCAGAGCCGAGCAGCCTTGACCCAGAAAAAGCATGCTGTTATCAATGAGTAACATGGGGCATTTTTTTTCATGCCTCAGAGAGCAATTAGTAACTAATTTACTCAGACGGTTCAATTAATTCACCCTGCAAGCGCAGCGCAGCCTCAGATAAACAACATTTGCGCAGAGCTGTAATGGATCCCAGTACAGCCATGCTGTTTGCCATCTCAAGCATTATATTTCTGAAATTATTTGAATGAATTCACACAAACAAATTTTGTAGAAAAGGTGCAAGATGCAGTGAAATGAAAGACCACGTATGGCTGTACGATGTAAATTGTGAGAGCGTTATTGCAAATGTGCATAAACCACATCTATTGCCGATCGTCTTTGGTTCATAATATCTATACACGCCTGGCCAGCTGTGATTATAATAGCTGCCATAGCGACCAGGACTGATTGCTCTAATGTGCAGTGATTACTGCAGGGAAGAGCACATTACATGCGTGGGAGATTGGGATATTCAAGGCTTATAAACATCAGGGATGACGTGAGCAGGTCAATATGGAAAAAACACATTTATGAGGTTTCACATAATTGGGGTCTGGAAGTCTGAGAGCACATAAAAAGAAGAAATATATATATATATATATATATATATATATATATACAGTACTGTGCAAAAGTCTTAGGCACGTTAGTATTTTCACCCCCAAAAATGGTTTTAAGCCAGTTATTTATAACTTTTGTAATAGTGTGTCAGTAGGTTATATCAGTTTACATTTTCAAACATTCATTTAGCCATTAATTGTAATAATCCATACCATTGAGATTTTTGTATGCAGAAGGAGTCTGACAACAGAGCTATGATCCACACAGAGATCTGATCTCACCATCATCGAGTCCGTCTGGGATTACATGAAGAAACAGAAAAAACTGAGACTAAATCCAGAAGGACTGTGGCAGCGTCTCCAAGACGCTTGAAGAAACCTTCCTGCAAAGCTACAGTACTTAGACACTTGGGTAAAAATGCTGTAAAGTCAAGTCTACTTATGACATTCAAAAATAATGTCATAAGTAGACTGTTAATTTTTTTGATCAATTAACTTCTATTAACTAAATCAAATCAGTTTGTGTGACCACCCTTTGCGTTGAAAACAGCTTTTGTTTTGGGACACTTGCTCATAGTTTTTTAGGGAGCTTTGCAGGAAGGTTTCTTCAAGCGTCTTGGAGACGCTGCCACAGTTCTTCTGGATTTAGTCTCAGTTTTTTCTGTTTCTTCATATATATGTTCTTCGTATATATATATATGCATCACTTGGTGTGAAAGAGCCTTTGAATTGGCCAAAAATAGAACTTTTTTATTAAAAAAACAAACAAGCAAGCCCAGCCCAGGTGAGAAAAAGTAACACAATAGTAACAACAAATTTCTTTACAAGAAAAGTAACTAAGAAACGCAATTAAAGCAATTTTAAAGGAAGTAACGCAATATTGTATAACTTTACTTTTAAAAGTAACTGTCCCATAATTTATGGAAAACAGCTTTATTGTTTTGCACAATTGAAAGTGAATAAGTTTAATTGAATATTATAAAAAATATTTTTAACAAAATCACTTCATGTTTTTTAATATTGGAAAAACTTTTGTCCACCAGATCAGAGTCACGTTGTGCAAATAACATGCAGGGGAAAAAAACATAAAACAGGAAATAATATCATAGAACGGAGGCCTTCAGACCCTCATGACTTTTGACTTTTTTGGGCTAGTTCATGTTCATGTAAAATTGCATGTGGTGTGACTCAAAAACATAAAGAGATTCATGAAATAATAATAATGCATGATATTTGTAAAAAAAAAAAAAAAAAAAAAAGAGAATAGATTTAATGACATTAATTAACTACGTTAGTTAACATGAGCTAATAATGAACTGCACTTATAAAGGATTTATTTATCTTTGTTAACATTTACTAATACTTTATTAAAATCTTGTTCACATTAGTTAATGCACTGTAAACTAACATGAACAAACCATGAACAGCTGTATTTTTATTAACTAACGTTAACAAATATTAACAAATACAGTAACACATGTATTCCTCATGGTTAGTTTGTGTTAGTAAATACATTAACTAATGTTAACTAGTGAAACCTTATTGTAAAGTGTTACGCATTTTTGTTAATGATTGTACCCCAGTGTCCAAGTGGCACAGCATAGTGTTTTAGTGTTTGTTTCTGATATGATTCGAGTGTAAAAAGTGGGTGAAGACTGAAATGTGTGTGTTGGCGGGGTGTATGTGCGTTCGCGCCAGTTTGTGATATGCCCTGAATGTTTGTTTTCAGTCAGGCTTCATTTCTATATGCGGTCACATGTATATACGACTATACATTTGGACGCAATCCTTATGCGATGCTTCATACGTTCTGGCTCTTCCTGGCCTAGTTTTCCTTTCCAGACTATGAGTGAAATCCCTTCTGCTATACTGACAGACCCCTGTAAATCTCTCTCACACACACATTCCTTCTCCTCCTTCATGACAAAGCTGTTGTTTTGTTTTGTTCTGGCTAGTCCTGCCGTCCATACTTTTTTGTGGTTATAATAATATATTGTATATTTAAACATAACGCTTATATTCTCACCAACAAATACTTTATTATCAGTCAGTGTTTGTGTGATATAAATATTGGAGGATGTATTGTAGCAGCTTGCATCTTGGTTGACAGCACTAATTTCAATACACAAATGCCTGATAATTGCAAAATTAATCATTTAAAAATGTATTCATTTAATCAGTTTGAGTTGGCCACAGCTGAAAGGAAGTTAAAAGAAATTCAACACAACAGAGCAATTCCATTATAGTCCAAAATAAACAATAAAATGTTCAAGAACAAGTGTTTTTTACAGAAATATATGGAAAACATGCATTAGCTAATGCTAGCAGGCTGAACCTTATTGCAAATATTACTGTGCTGAATGTGCTGTGGTGTTTTTTGCAGCTTGCGCCTGGGCCCTACGTGTCGGTCTCGCCCTCGTCCTGTTTTTCATGCAGAAAGGAGGAATTTGTGCTCTCTCACCCTTTCGAGATTGCGCAAGAAGCATTGTGACATTCACTTCAACAATCCCTGTGTGACTCACAATCTGGGGCTTCTGTTGCCATGGTGTTGCCACGGCTTTTCTGAAAGCTGAAAGAACAGCCACAAACAGAGAAAGTGAGCTGAAAGTGTGTGTCACGTTACCATAAGCTGAGGTTAAACTTCCCAGTGACATTTGGGAGTAACTAGTAGCGAGTAGCAACTACAAAAAACTTTTTTCTTCCCAGTAGTGTGAGTATAGATCAGCAGTTAGTGCAACTTCTCCAGTAACAAGCTAACAAGTAGCAGTGTAGTGTGATAAAAATACATTGTTTTTCAAGAAAAGGTTATTGTTTTTGGTCAAATTTATAGACCACAATGGATGGGTGGAGATTAAACTGTGTGTTGGAGAGATTGTGGTGTGATAGTTTTTTTTAGTATACACTACTAGAAAAGTACACTCTAAAAAAAAAGGTTCTATATGGCACCAAAAATGGTTCTTGGCTCGTAATCATAGGGGAACCTTTTTTAGTGCTATATAGCACCAATTTTGGTGCTTCAGTGGTTCTTCAGCGGTTCTTCAGAGGTTCTTCACCGGTTCTTTGACTAAGGTGCTATATAGCACCGCTAACTATGGTGCTATATAGCACCGCTACCATATACAGAACATGTTAAGATATGGTGCTATATAGCACCAAAAGTGGTTCCTCTATGATTATGACAAAGAACCATTTTTGGTGCCGTATAGAACCTTTTTTTTTGTGTATTTTATATATATATATATAAAATACACACAAAAAAAAAGGTTCTATACGGCACCAAAAATGGTTCTTTGTCATAATCATAGAGGAACCACTTATATATATATATATATATATATATATATATATATATATATATATATATATATATATATATATATATATATATATATATATATATATATATATATATAATCACCTAAAGGATTATTAGGAACACCTGTTCAATTTCTCATTAATGCAATTATCTAATCAACCAATCACATGGCAGTTGCTTCAATGCATTTAGGGGTGTGGTCCTGGTCAAGACAATCTCCTGAACTCCAAACTGAATGTCAGAATGGGAAAGAAAGGTGATTTAAGCTATTTTTAGTGTGGCATGTTTGTTGGTGCCAGACGGGCCGGTCTGGGTATTTCACAATCTGCTCGTTACTGGGATTTTCACGCACAACCATTTCTAGGGTTTATAAAGAATGGTGTGAAAAGGGAAAAACATCCAGTATGCGGCAGTCCTGTGGGCGAAAATGCCTTGTTGATGCTAGAGGTCAGTGGAGAATGGGCCGACTGATTCAAGCTGATAGAAGAGCAACTTTGACGGAAATAACCACTCGTTACAACCGACTCCGAGGTATGCAGCAAAGCATAATGCATGTTCTTTTTTATTTAGTACTGTCCTGAATAAGATATTTTACATAGTCAACAGAGTTTACATACCTTGATTCTTAATACTGTGTGTCGTTACCTGGATGATCCACTGCTTTTTTTGTTTTGTGATGGTTGCTCGTTGTTCTTTGTCCCTTGTTTGTCCTGAACAGTTAAACTGCCCAACGTTCTTCAGAAAAATCCTCCAGGTCCCGAAAATACTTCAGTTTTCCGGCATCTTTTACATATTTGGCAACAGAAGATATTTACATGTTTCCCGGAAGACAAATCAAGTACAATTTACCTTGATCTTCAAATTCAAAATGTTTTCACCTTCCGGCTCTTCATTCAAGAGTTAGTTCACCCAAAAATGAAAATTCTGTCATTAATTACTCACCCTCATGTCGTTCCAAACCCGTAAGACCTTCGTCCATCTTCAGAACACAAATGAAGAATTTTTTGATGAAATCCGGGAGTTCTCTGACCCCTCCAGACAGAAAGGTAGTAAAGACATCGTTAAAATAGTCTACAGGTCTACGTGTGACTACAGGGGTTCAACCTTAATTTTATGAAGTGACTTTTTTTGCGCAAAAGCAAACAAAACATACAATGTCTTTTTTTTGTTTGTTTGTTTGTAAACAAGATACAGGTCGAGACTGGATTTGCAGACATATTGAGATTAAAACACAATGCTGTGTCTTCTATATTGGCTCCAACAGGAATAGTGCAACACACTTATGTGAGAAAAAAGTGTTTTTTTATATGTGATAGTATTGCATTGTTACAGATCGTTTGATATCTACTGATTATGTTGCGGAAGTTTTGAACATGCTGATTTGTCTGCAGTGAAGTTTTGCTGATGCACGTGCTTATGTGGGTGTGTGTGTGTGTGTTATTGATGCGCGGTTCGTGGATATATCCACCAATCGGGTGGGCCAAGTAATAAAAAATAACATTCATATTAATTGCGGGGGGATCAGAGATAAATAATTGTGTTTGTTTGATAAAGACATTTTGCGAGCCCTGTGGGCGGATTCCGGTTGCCGTTTCTCCACATTGGAAGTTTTCAAAACAATTCCCCACATGACGGGGGAGTCGAAACTCATTATTATGCAAAACTGCTATCCAATCATAGCAGTGGGCGTTTATAAAAACCGAGCGTTCCAGGAGAGAGGC